>JBBMOJ010000104.1:0-103059 GCA_038090695.1 Sclerotinia spermophila
TATAAAAATCTAGAATATTTTATATTAACAAAAATACTAAATCAAAAGCAAACTAGATAGACCGAATTCCTATTTAGTTTCAACTTTCGTATTATATATCGATCTGGTTATAAAACAGTTCACCCTAATATACTAAGCTGAAAAGCAAAATATTGTCTTATATATGTAAATCCTAATAACAACCGGATCAAGAATCGACTATAAACAATTCTCCTGGAAAGAGTATTCAATACTATTATATTTAAGGACCTTATTTGATAAATAAATAACGATATCGATCTTACTACAGCCCTTATAAATATGATTATCCCTGATACTAAAAAACTAATCAACAACTTTATTGATAAAGTATACAAATTATTCAAATTGATTACTATTATATACGAAATACTCTGGAATCCAATTACCTATTATTAGCTATTATCGATCTAAAAGGATTTTCGAATTGCCTTATAAGATTATAGACTAATTAATAACAAAATCTTTTATTGAAATTGCTTTTTTATTTCTTTCTCTATTGAATTTTGTATATAGATTATATATTGAATACATTCTATTAAACCCACTGGATATTTTAACCAAATTAAAACTATTGATCTAGTCTTTTATATCTATTAATAGCCTAATATATTAAGGGAAATTGAAACTTTTGTATAAACTTGCTAATTCTATTTCCAAATCAAAGTCTTCTATCTTGCTATATTTGGATTTCTAGAATCCCTATTAGTATTATTTCGCTTTTGATCCAATATCTTTATTGATTATATTATACTATTATCAATTAGTAAATATTATGGAAAAAAATATTAATATATCATTATAATTGTTTATTGTTTAATAAAGATATATCATTTTATATTAGTTATAGGATTATTTGTAGAGTTTATTAATCAATTTATTGAAAAAGTTTATTACTTATATAATACCCCCAATAATATTATTTCTGATAAAGGTTTACAATTTGTTTCAGAATTCTTGAAATATTTATTGGAATATCTATCGATTACTTTGTAACAATCCTTCTTATTCCATTAAAAATCCAATAATCAAATAAAAAGAATAATTGATATAATTAGCTCCTATTTATAGAGTTTGTATTTAATAATTTTATTTTAGAAATTATTAGTATATCTCTATTCTTTATAAATTATAGTTTTTATTTATAATTTAATATTGAGCTTTCTTTATCTATACTCTTAAACTTATTATACTAAAGGAAATATGAATTCCTAAAAGCTAATTAGATTATAAATTGGTTTAATTTTATTTTAATGAAATTGAAAGCTTTTATTGTTTAATCTATCCAAAAATATAAGGATTACATTAATAGGATTTATATTAATACTTTTTTATATAAAGAAGGTAATAAGGTATAGATTAATATTAAAAATATAAAAATTAATTATTTAATAAAAAAGGGCAATAATAAATAAAATAGTCTTTATAAGATTCTTAAAGTTTATAAATATATTTGTTTATTTCAACTATTTATTAATTTCAAGATTTTTTCTATATTTTATAATTTATTATTCTAATTACTTTATTACTTATCTAGATTAATTAATTAGAATATAATCAATAAAATTGAATCCTATTAGAATTAAGATTGTATTCTTGAAAAGGATAATAAAACAAATGAAAAAATTGAACAATAAGAATTCAATAAACTTTTTGATTATTATAATAAGAATAGATTTCATTATTAAATCAAATAGAAATATTATTTAATATTTTAATAATCCATTGAAAATCTTTGTAAGTAGAAAAATATAATTATTGTTTTTTATTTAGTTAATCTAGATAAACTGGATCCACTTATTTGAATAAGATTCAAAAGATCTATTGATTCTAATATTCTATTAATATTAATACCAAGTGTACTCCTAAAACAAGACTAGAGCAGATCTAAAAAGCTTTGTCAATTAATTACTACTCCGAAAAAGGTTTATTTTAATCTAGTAGTAGAAATTAGGGTATTTTAATATTATTTTTATTTTCCTAGAAGTTATATATATTGTAATTGTAGAACTGATTATTTTGAATAGGGGTACTATTACAATACTAACTATATATTCTATAATTGTCTTTATACCTCAAATATAAACTACTAGTATATCCTATTTCGTATAAGTAGGACCTCTCTCTTCTATAGCTCTTCTATTCTTATAATACAATATAAGTCTTTACTCGTACCCTGACAATTTTCTTTTTTTCCTATTAAAATTCAATAATAAACAGATTACAAAAAGTGCCGATTTTATTTGTTACTAATAAAATAGGTATTTCGTTAATAACAAAAAGAATTTTAATATTATAATATACGAAATAGAAATTAGTATAGGGATTTATATTGAATTTCTTTTCGTCCGGAATATTAACTTTGCTACCACAGGGAATGAATTCGAAAAATATTCTTAAAGGTAAAGATTTTTACTTTCTAAGAGATATAGTTTTGTTTTTGAAAGTATCAAGTGAAATTGAAGGAGTTAATTAGTATTCGGTGGATATTAGGTCGAGACTGCCTTTCCCTTGCGCAGCCCCTGTACAAGATCTACTTACTTTAAGCCTCCTCTTTGCAAATAACCTTGTATATCGATTTCTCCATCTTCTTGAGTGAAAGTCTCTCTCGTTATAAAATACATGTATAGACACTTATTTAATTCTACCACATACCTAGGTATATCGGTATGTATATCGGTATATCGCAATCCTACCGAATTGACCAATCAGATATTATTTATACATATGTATATATATATTCTACACAAACCAACACTTTAATTCTTGTACATAGACCATCTCAATTATTCTCGATTCTTATTATGAGAAATTAAATATCACGCACACATTCGCAATACTAGCACCACGACATCAGATTACCATCACACATATCAGCATATCAGCATACAAACATAACATACAAACATAACAACATGACAGCATAATTTGAAAAAATCACTTTTATTATAATTATTTAGTTATATATAAAAAACATGTGCTGTGACCCTATCTCTCGAACCCTCCTCCTCCAGCCACGGAGTCGCGGGCATAGATTGATGGGCGTGGTATTCATCCCAGCCAAAGGATGATTTGTACTATCTATATACCATTTTTATTTTCCTAAACCCCTGATACATAATCGGTTCTTTCTTTATATCCAGTGACTATCTTTTGAACTGGATCATAAGAAGGTTGTGGTGGTGGTGATAATTCGTCCGACAATTGAAATCTTGCGAGTCCCAGTTCCTTTGGCGTATCCAAAAATCGAAAGTGCACTCATACCGATCAACCAACACCTTCCCCTTTAATTCAACATAAACACCAGGAGTTTGAATTCAAATTTGCAGCCCCGTCCATTACTTCTCCATCCTCGAATCAAAAATCAACAAAACAAATCCATTCTCGTAATCAACACCACATCTCCTACAACATCACCGACAACTAATCATGCATCTTAAGCTTCCGAGCTTCAAATTCCTCGTGTTCTTTCCAAGCCCTGTCGAAAAGTTCTTCGACCCCAATGTATGGATTTCGAGAGACTTGGATGGGTGCACCCCTTGGATCGCAGTGGATGTAGATGCCCTGTTCGAGATAAAGAAAACATCTTCCATCTCCTCGCATTGGGACTTTGACTTTCTGACCTCTGGATTTGGAGATGGAGTTTTGATTCTTCGTTTTCCGTCCACCTTTTGCGGGCATAGAAGGAGAGGATGAAGAGGAAGGGAGGGTGTTACCAGTCGAAAATTCAGCGGGTAGTTCACCTTCGGGGTCCACGTCAAAGAAATCTTTGCCTATAAAGCGAGCGCCTTCTTCATGATCTTCGGAAAAGGGCTTGGAATCCAAATCGATAGTATCCACCAAAGCACATACTTGAAATTGCAAGTTCTTCCAGAATTGGTTATTGCCAGAGTATTCGTGCGCGTTGAGATATTCTTGGAAATGATTTTCCAATTCCGCCACGCGATTAAGCTTTCTCTCGATATGAAGCTGGACTCCAAGGATAGGTAGTCCGGGTCTTAGCCATCTCCCCCAAGACCAATGATTGATTGGAGCGTTTTCCGGACTCATGATGATTTTCTGGACGGATGGGTAGAGTGGCAAGAGGTGATTCTGGTGTATTTCCCAGGCATTCTTGAGTCCGTGTAGATTACCAGATCTGTTTGCACCCGTTTCTGACCAAATTGCCGTGTTTCTTTCCCCGAGGAGGATGTATTGAATGCTAGAGAGTTGCGGGCAGCGTTGTGTGATAATGTTCCAGACCTCTTGGCTTGCAACATTTTTCTTCTTCTCTGCTGGAAAATCTTCCGGTGTCCCAATTTCTATGAGTTGCTCATTGAAATTGCCTTCTTGCTCGATAACAAGATTCTCGTTGATATCGGGATCTCCCCAATGATGGCCATCACCTGTTGCGGATATAAAGAGCTGATTGTTCTCAATCACCTCATACTTTCCATTACGTCTTGGAGGCTTCCAAACGGGACGATACTCAATGCTAGACGTATATGATATATGTTTAAGCTTAGAGATGTCCAATTCCAAACCTAAATCACCATTGATCATGGAAAATCCCACCGGATCCAGTACAAAAGTATCTCGCTTCATGTCCATGAAGCCACGAATTTGAATGTGAAAGCCTCGCCCACTTCGTTTCTTATACTCTCTGTGTTCGTGTGGGATCCAACGATTCAAAGCCTGGGAATGAGCCTTGAAAGTTATGCTTCCTCGATTCGCGCAATTCAAAATGAAACGCGGCTGCACATCCAATTTGATCATCAATTCACGCGACAGTCGAATTCCGGGTATGGTATAATGCTCTTGCCAGATGGCACGAGACTCCCGACACAAAAGTCGAAGGGGAGATTTCTCGGGCGTGGTTCGATCTCCTCGATATAAGTCATTACCATTTTCGAAGAAACAGAAGTCTAAGGTTTTTACTCGAAGCCATTTTTCAGGGGCGTGGAGGACTCGATGGATCTGGGCGCGTGTACTCTTCGATGACATGTATACGATGCGTGGATCGGGTAAACTGTATTCCCATATTTTGCGTCTGATTTCCCATGAGAGGTTGTTGAAAAAGGGCAATGCTGGTTCGACTTTTTGCAGTTTCCAAGACTGCGAGGGGGTAAGGTTGGACATGATTTCTTGCAGTTCCAAGAAATTTGTCGGTGGTTTGTTGTGAAGATTGAAGGCTTGGATTCGGTTGTATATCCACGTACTTGTTCAATATGAGACAAGATCTGGGAATGATAAGCGTGTTTTGTAAAGCTTAACGTAATGATTGATAGATTCCAGAGACACGTTGAAGATATTAGAATATGGATGATGGTAAGTATTGAATATACAGTTATCGAAGGTAGAGTGAGATATCAAATGATAAATTGTATACTGTAGAACCGACAATGGAGAGATGCGAAGTGAGAAGAAGAAGAAGAAGAAGCAAATTTACTCTTCTTATATATCAAATTCAAAACAAGACTATCCAAGGAAAAAATTGCAAGTGTAGAAACTAGCTGTTAATCACCTCTTAGTTTCACGCTACTTTCTACTCAAGTAAACTATTCCGTCATTGATACATGACCGATGGGGTTAGAGGGAACTTTATTACAGCTATTTCCAGAATAAGAGTCTTAATTGCCAACTTAAGGCTTCCATTGTGTATTATACATGATAACATCATCATTAATTATTATAAATCACAGTATCATATCCCTCATTATATCTCTTATCATACATCCCTCATCATACATCATAACATTATACATCGCTCATCGTACTTCCCTCATCATACATCCCTCATTCTACACAATAAATTCTTACTTACAATTTCACAATCGCACAATCTCATCTCGCATCAAGGAAGCCCACAGAACTCATCACAACCCGAAAAAACTATACCCCCAAAAGCCACATAACTCAAAACATACAAAAACGTTTAATAACTAACATGACTAAAACTAATTTAGCACATTTTCCAGCCCAGATTCAAACCCACCCATCCACTCACATCCAACACTAACAATCAACCAGTAAAACACTCACAAACTTAGTCCCCCTAACACCCTCTAACCCCTTTTAACTTTCGCTAAAACCCCAATTATTACTCACTTGACTTATTCAATTACTCATTCAGTCATTCACCCCCCCTTCCACCTTCCCCATCCCCATCCCCATCCACCACAGATTAAGTACTCATTATCTTCCCCAACAATATTACAATAAACACTATACAAATATTTTCCACATCTCAAACCTCCTCTAAACAAAACAAATCATTTTATAATCCATCTTTTCTTCACAATTCCTATTGAATGATAATAATATAACTACTATATATAGAAAGCGCGCTAAACCAGTTGGTCATTTTGATTTATCTTTTAATGATGTAATGACAACCTACTTACTGCTAAACTAAGCTTACATCTTTCTCTTAAGTGTTTTCTAGCCCAAACTCAAATTCATCCATCTGAGTAACCCTAATAACCAACACGCCATCTACCTAACGCAACACACCATCCTTTCCTCTCCTCCCCATCATCGTACTCCTCCCTCTCCCTACTATACTCCTCTCCTCTTTTGATTACTTTCTTTCCTTTACTTTATTACATTGAACTCCCCTCCCCTCCCCTCCTCTCTCTCTAATTCCCCTTAACCCCCTATTATCATATCACCAATTACACTCTTATTACAATACTACTCTTTATCCATCACATCTTTAATATACTAAACAAATTTCATCTTCCCCATTTCTTCATTATTGTCAGAAACACGTGGTTCGCTAAGTACTAGCTTGGAGGGCCAGCCCTCTCTTAAAGACGCACACACACTAGTAATTATAGATTATTAGTTACACACAATCATACACATCCACTTCTGATAATTATATTCCTTTTCCCTTTCTGTTATACTCCTCTTCTGCATTTTTTATTCCTCTTCCATCATTTCTGTTTGTTGTTTGATACTCCTATTATCATTCTCCCTAACTCCCCACTATCACTTCACTCGCTCATTCACTCACTCACCCCTCCCCCCTTTGACTTTCCCCTGAGCCTCACACCAACCCAAAACTATTCATCCATTCAATACTAATAATCAACCAATACAGTAATCACAAACTTATTATTTCCTACTTCCCCTCCCCCCCCAAAAATATACCTCCCAGGAAACTCCCCATCCCCATCCAATACCACTCCCCTCACAAAACTACCCTCTTCAATTCTTCCTTTCCCAATGGACTAATTTACAAAGTAAGAACTCCGATCAAGTATAGCAGTTTATCTTCAGGGCTAAGGATTGTTCACCTTCCTACAAATACAATCCAGCTTCGTTTCGAAGAAAATCGCCTATACATTGATATCTTCAGACCCAGTCCCTCAATATATAGAAGAGATAAAGAGCAATCTCCTTCTAAAGAAAGGGAAGGCGGCAGGGTGTGGGTGGGCAGCTAGAGTCCAGCCGCAGTGATTGCACTCGGGGGTCGGTGAGTGCGTAGGGGATCCTGGAGGATCAGAGGGGGCCCCTACTATATACCCATCTATAATACCTATCCCCAAACATCTATACCACACCTATACTACAACCCTATATTAGCGAGACATCTTATTTTCATTCATTCATATATATAACCCATATACTCGTTTTCTTTCCTAATGATATTATATTATATAATATATCCAAAATCCAAAATCCAAATCCACATCCCCAAACTACTATACTACCTATACTATAAACAAAACATCATATTTTCATCCCATCCAATCTCATCCAATACCATCCATTCACCTCCTCCCACCCATCCACCTCCTCCCATCCATACACCAACAAATCATATTCCCCTTCCTTCCCCGTCCCCTTCACTTTCGTATACCAATTTCAAAGCAGGAAAAGCCATCCACTCACTCACTCACTCACTCACTCACTCACTTATAAATCTCCAGGGATGAATTATACTATAAAGACAAAATATTATATTAAATAACTATAAAAAGAAGATCCTCTCCATTATAAATCTTCGTTTTATAAGCCGACAAGTTAAATCCTATAATATATTATAATATAATATAAACCTTCATATTCCCTAGGGAAATTGACTTTGAATTGTAAATCTTCGCTAATCATATAACATCTCAAGTCAATAAAGCTAAAGCCAAAAATCTCAAGTATAATACATGTGATATTATCCCTCTCAGCAAGAGCTCAAGCTCAAGCTATGCTTATACCCACGCATAATCATCCCTTTAGTCTGCGTTTAACTCTCTAATTTCAAGTTTCTCAAATCTCTTTACTTTTCTCCCTTACCCATTCATTCTCCAATGAGGAGTCTGATTCTCCATTTGCATATCCCATCATATTATTATCAAGCAATCGTACAATCCATACCATCCCACCCATTCCCACCCATTATCCTTCATGATACCCATATCCCCTCACACCGTGCTTTTATGCCATATCCCCCATATCATACTTCTATACCATATCCACATCTCCATCCGCCATAGCCAACCTCTCTTTAGCCGTCTTAGCCTTTTTACTTCTCCCACCACTAGCAGTCTTTCTACTATTCGATCCCTTTTTCGTACTAGAATCACCTGCAATAGGTGTTGCAGTACCACTAGGCCTATTAGATCCATCATCAAAATGTCCTTCGCCTATTTACCAGTTAGTAAGAATTCCCATAATCAACGTCTCATGATACTCATCTCATTCTTCTTTAAAGAATGAAACTAAACCACGTTATGTAAATCTCAAGATGTAATTAAAACTCACCCTCATGATAAAGATCCTCCAAACTGCCAGCACCCTCCTTGCCCTTCTTTCCCTTGTTTTTACCCTTTTTATTGGCCGTAGGGTTCTCAGCTTCATACCTCGCTTGTTCAGCCGCCTTTCTCTCAATCTCCGCAGCCTCTTCATCATCCACCAACCACATAGCAATATCCTTGGTTCTGTTCTCTTTACTTCTGGCATTGAAATCTACACCACCACCTGCACCACCAGTCATAACCACCTTTTGAACCTCTTCTTTCTGTAGTGCTCTCTTACGAATTCGTTCTTCAATCGTACCACGAGTAATCATACGATAAACAGTAACCTGTCTCGTTTGACCCAAACGATGAGCACGATCCATAGCTTGACTATCAATTGTAGGATTCCAATCAGAATCATAAAAGATGACGGTATCAGCACTGGTAAGATTAATTCCTAAACCACCAGCTCTTGTACTTAACAAAAAGATGAAAATTTCTGGTCGAGTTTGGAAATCATGGACAGTATCTCTTCGATCCTCAAGTTTGGTGGAACCATCAAGGCGAAGGTATTTGTAATTGCGATATGTCAAATACTCCTCCATGAGATCAATCATACGTGTCATTTGGAAATACAAAAGAACACGATGACCACCTTCCTTGAGTTTGGTGAGTAAAGCATCGAGTTTGGCAAGTTTACCAGAATCAGTAACAAAGCGACGCATTGAAGGTACTTTGATATTGGTAAAGCGTTGCTTTTCCGAGGTAGGTGCTGGTAACATTGGCTTTGGTGGATAGAATGATGGTGAAACCTTGGAGGTAATAAGTGCCTTTTCTTCGACAGGTGAAGGACCAAATAGGGCACGTCTCATGGAAACATTGAACAAGATCTGTTGTCGCTCAATCACAGCACCTCGACTGGAACAATTGACTTCAATAGGAGGAGCGGTTGCACTTGGTCGACCACATTGTTCCATTCGGCTTATACCAGATTCAGCCCACATATTCTTAGCCACGTTGAGAAGTTTGTCGAGATATCCCTCATTGGCAACTTCAGCAAGAGGCTTACGATCTTGTCTATCGACAATTTGAAGCATGGCATGAGCTGGGGTGTAGTTCTTGTCTTCCTCTTCATCATAGACGATGCTGAGCCTGCCAAGAGTTTGTGGCTTCTGTACAATATCCACAGCACGAGCGAAAACATCCTTACGCGAAGCTGCGGATGCCTCTTGAACAGAGGTATTAGCAAAACGAAGCCATGAAAATGCGCCATCCTCTTTGGTACTATCAAGAACGTTCTCAGGATTCCAAACATTGAAGAGTGATTCCAAGCATTTAGCCTTAACACCAGCACCTTCATTGTCTCGTCCAGGCAAGTCAAGTCGTCCACCTTCACGCCAAATTAATCGAGGTAATGAGTACTGAATCAAATTACGTGCCGAATAAGCCACGGTAACATTAGGGCCTTCTCTCAAGAATGAACCAGCCTCGGCAAAGTAGCTGAAAGATAAAGGCGAAGTAGTTTCGGCACGTTCGAAAAGATCTGGATGATTACAAACCTTTCGGAATTGCATTACCAAATTCATCAAAGTACCAGTATCATTATCATCTCCGATTGTTGCCTTTTCAATGAGATCCATAATACTGATTTGGTTGCGAAGGTTGCTGTAGTATGCTCTTTGACGATAGGTAAGATCACAGAAGATATCTTCTTCAATCTTATCACCCAACTCCTTTTGCACATGCTTCTTAACGCGACGAAGCATGAATGGTTTCAAGATCATGTGCAAACGTTTAAGTTGATCCTCATTGAGTTTGGTGTTACTTTGGGCATGACTTTCAATATCCTTGGAAAACCATTCACTGAATTCGTCGTGAGAATCGAACAAACTAGGCATGATGAAATGCAATAGAGCCCAAAGTTCTTGCATGTTATTTTGGATCGGAGTACCGGTTAACAGAAGACGATTTCTGCAGTGGAACCCAAGTAAACTCTTCCATCTAGAACTTTGTGAACTTTTAATAGCTTGAGCCTCATCCAAGATCATATATTGCCACTTCATCTTTTGAAAGTAAGCGACGTCCGAGACGACAAGTTGGTAGGATGTGATGAGAACATGGAAAGGAGCATCCTCGGTATAAGTGATGTGCTTGCGATCCCAGAATTTTCGAAGAACCTTTCGATCAGCTGCCGTACCCCAGTATGGTAATACCTTCAACTTTGGAACGAATTTGGTGATTTCTTGTTGCCAATTGTGAAGCGTTGATGCAGGAGCAACGACCAAGAATGGACCCCAGATCCCATGCTTTTCCGCCAAATAAGCCATGACCGAAATAGATTGAACAGTCTTGCCAAGACCCATCTCATCTGCCAAAATACCGTTGATACCTTGTTCGTAAAGATTGACAAGCCAGTTAAGACCCTTCAGTTGGTATTCCTTGAGTTGCGCTTGAAGCATCTTTGGTTGTTCAATATCAACATCTCCCATACCAGCAGGATTTTGAAAGTTCATCTCTCCATCGTTATCCATGGCAGGTGCATCATCTGGTTTATTGAACGCTCTAGCCTTATTTTGAGCTTCCTGGATAGCATTTTGAGCATTTGCCATAGCAGCAGCTTTTAATACAGATTCATCCTCAGCATCAAAGTCAAGATCCTCAAAATTCGTAACCTTTGCGGGAGCAGAACCTTCGGGTAAATCGCCATGATCTGGTTTTGCATGATCTGCATTGGTCGGAACCGCGACATCGGGGTGATCGGTAGACCTCTCAACCTCGTCTGTCCTGATTTTCTTGCCAATGAAATGAGAATAAAGTTCAGTCTGTGAAATAAGGAAATTGAGCTTCCTCTTTTGTCTATTTGCTTCACGGTCGGCTTCGGCTTTCTTGGCATTTTCAATCTCCTGTTTCTCGGCGGCTCTTCGAGTATCACGCTCTTCACGTTCATTGCGTTTCCAGAAAGACATCATCTCTCGCATGACACGTTTGGCACGAGCTTGAAGATCCTTGGTGCCCTTATTGGTGCGTAATTGCCATCGTTTGGCTTCCTTTGAGGCCAAAATTGCAGTCTTCTTCAAATTCGATCCACGAATGGAATAAGAATCCATGGCCAATTTAAAGACCTTAGGAACCTCTTTTCGGGCGAGATCCTTCCAGATTTGATCATAGACCACGTGGAACATCTTCGTATTGTGTTGATCGACAGGAACAGGGGGAGAGTCTTCCTTTACTTCCACCGGTTCTGCTGGCGCCTTTAACTTGAGCTTGATCTTTGTACCTCCTTCTTTCGATGGAAGTGGCTTCGTATCTTTGAATTCTGTTGCATCTCGAAGTGGCATGAGTGCTGGTGATTCGCCTTTGTCGATCGCCTCTTGAGCTGCTGCAGCCGAGTCTTTCTCTGCCTGCTTCTGTTCCTTGGACTTTCTAGGTCGAGCACCACCGCGTTTTGGTTTCTTAGTCGAGTCAGGATCCACAGCTGTAAATGTTGACATACTGCCACCCTGCATATTAGGTTCTAGAGGCGAAACTGCTCGAATCTCTGGGCCCTTGTCTCCTCTGGCAAGCACCATCTTAGTTTGTTGTGCCTTCTTTTCTGCTCTCAGAGCATCTCGAAGAAACTTATTTCTGTCTTGATCATCTAGTGCTTCCTTAGCTTTGGCCAAAGCAAGTTCCTTTGCTTCCATGTTATGCTGAACAGTCTTTTCGCGACGACGCTTCCTCTGCATGTCTTTCTTGCGTTCCTTTTCTGTTTGGATCTCATCGGCTTGGACTTTCGAAATAGCTGCATCTCCTTCCACCTCTCGATAGCGCTCCTCGCCCGCTTTGGCATGCTTCCCCATTTTCTTGGTCATCAAGTTGGAATAATCAGTTCGACGCTTCTTGGTTTTGGCGATTTCAAGGGTTTCCACCTCGATTTTTCGTTTGAGTGATCGTGTTTTATACAGTTTCTTCTCTTCCGCAAATTCCATGTCGGTGTCTTCTGGTTCTCTCTCCAACTTTGACATCAAAGTAGCGATATCCCTTTCTTGATCTTTTGTAAAAGGCTTAGGTTTTGATGTAGATTTTGCCTCTCCATTTGCCTTGCGCTTTGCGGGTACTCGTGAGGTTGTAGGTGGTGGAGGAGCTGGTGCGATGGAGGATTGTCGAGAACTAGGGGCCGGAGAGGGTTCCGGCTTCAAGGTAGGCATGGGCTGTCGTGAAGGTTTGCGAGGTTTCGATACGATGGGTGTGGGAGTGGGTTGAGGTTTTGGTGTTGGCTCAGGGGCGGCGCTGGATAATATACTCGAAAAGGCCATGGGATCCGCTGGTCTGCTTGGAGTCTGCGAGGCCATAAATTAGATGGTGTGGATGGAAAAACAAAAGGTGAAGATAGTTTTTAAACTTACACTAGCTGGTACAGGTTCTTGCTTGATGACTGGCCTGTCATGCTGTACTGATCCTCCACTTATACCATTATGCCGACTGACGGGTGATTCCATCGTGGGAATTCGTGGTGATTGTGTGACTGGAGGAGGTACGCGACCTTGTGGGTGCGCGTGTGAGATGGGCGATCGTGGTGGAAAATGAGAATTGACAGGAGATTTATAGACACCGTTATAATGATTCAGCGAAGCATTTGCTGATGATTCGGGTGGTAGATTTTGGGTGTATGGATAAGGTTCACGATTCTTTTGTAAGATGTTAGGAGATTGAATGTTTCTTTTTTGTAGGTTTGTGGGAAATATCTTACTTGTGATGTCTTAGCTTCCCTATCGCTCCATATGGATTCTGTAACCGTGGTAGGTCTTCTCTCGCTCGAGTCGGAAGTCGGGTCGTAGTAATTGCTGGTTGGTTTTTGATCGCGTTGATAAGTAGAATCCCTTTCTTTTGGATACGACGGGGCACTTATTAAACCCAAGGCTGACGTGGGAGTGGGTTGAAGAGGAACGTGTGATGGGATAAGTTGAGGTACGGCAGTTGGTTGATGGTATTGATTGAATTGTGGAGGTGCGCCAGGTGAAAAGGTTGATGGATTGAGGATTGAACGAATTTCAGTTTGTGATTGTTGTCTCGGTGAAGCAACGTCGTAAATTATGTTTGAGCCGCTGGTGCTGATTGTGCTTGGTCCATTCATTATTCCATCTCGCCTTATTGCAGATACAGCCTCTTCTTGATCATCCTCCGCCCGTCGCATCACTGTAGCATGAAATCTCGAGTCCATCTTCTTCTTCTTCTTCTTTCGCACCGTTCAACTCCCATATATAGAACCAGTTCTTGAGATTATATTGATCGATTTAGCGCTCCATGGATAAAATCCCGAAGGATTTGCGACCACGAGACAAGTGGGAAGGTCGGATTTCTTTTTTGTTTTTCTTGGATCTGGATTTTCGAATTGGTACAAGATGACTTTGATGTTTTCGTTTTTTTTTCGATGAGTTATTGATACAATGGAATTAAAAACTTCTCTCTCTCTCTTATCACAATCATCAATTCACTTAAATAGAAAGAAAATCCAAAAAGAGTAATTTCTCCAATGAATCGGGCAGTATACAAAGTATAATTGGACGAAATCGAATATAATGGATGATAAAGTTATGAGTGAATTGATCAAGGAAAGAAAGAAGAAGTAAGTGATAATTTGAAAACCAAGATATGGAAAGTGATAACAATCGTAGGTAGATAATAGATAATAGGTAGTAGGTAGTAGTAGGTAGGTAGATATATGGCCGTATTCGCGTTTTCAAATGGTCAAATGGGACTCTTTAATTAATATTTTGTATAAAAGGGAATTTGAATCGATTGAGAATGAAAGATCACAATACAAATCTTCAGCCAGCAGACCAAATGCGAGAGAAAGGATTGAAAGGAAAAGGAAAAGAAGAAGAAGAAGAAGAAGAAGAAGAAGATTAATTAAGTTGTGAGGTTAAAGAGAGTTCCGAAAATTGGGTTGTTGGTTAGATTTGATTGATTGATTGAGTGAGTGAGTGAGTGTATCACCACCACGAAAATTTCCCTTTGATGATGTGAATTTCCTTGGAAGTATGTATTACTGGTACCTTGACTATGAATGAATGAATGATATCGAGACACCCAAAATAGGAGGATATACTTTATCAAAAGTACAGAGTATAAGTATACAGCTACAGGAAGATCAAGAATTAAAATAAGTTAAGACTTTTTTGGATATTTCAAATAAAAAGATAAATATAAGTAAGGTTATAAATTGATAGTTACTGTATATAGTTTTCCCCCATTTTCTTTGGGGTCAGTCACCACCAAAGTATAAAGGCCCAATTCATTCCCAATTCTAGATTTTATTTATTTATTAATCTCACTAAATGAAGTAGTAGTGGTGGAGGAGGTGGTGGTAGTTGGAGTAAAGCGTCCTTGTGTATTATTTTCCTAGAGTGAAGTATGTATGTATGTATAACTATATGTATATATGATGAGAGTACTCACTCGTAGTAACAATAATAATAATAAAAGTGGTAGAAAGGTGTTGTAGTAGTAAGAAAGCTACTACTTGATTTGCTTTACATGATGACATCGTACCCTCTTCTTCAATGATTGGTCAGTCGATTGAGGTCTAGAATAAGAAATCACGACCCCTGCATTACCCTTAGTACATACAGCTAGTAGTCGTACATACATACATACATACATCATCGTACACTCTACGAAGAATTTGAGCTTTGCTTTGGTCTCATGGTCCTATGTACAGAGAGAGTATATATATTTATATAATATACTCCCTCCTCAGGTATATATATCATATAGTACAATATACTATCTATTATACAAATGAAGAAAGGGAAAAGAAAGATAAAGAAGAATAAGAATAATCATTATTTCCTTTCCATCTAATACTCATACAAAGAATAAGTTACTATTGTATATCCATCTATTCATTTATTCAATCTTCACTATTATCCCTTCACTCTCCACAATCATCTCTCTTCTTTCTTCCTTCTCTTTTCTCCCCATTCCATTTCATTTCTTTCTTCACTCCCCTACCCCACCACCATCCATCCATACCTTACTCTGTATTATTAATATATTGTATTATTATTATTCCCTCTTTCACACTTCACTTCACTTCACTTCACTTCACTCCAACCTCAACATTCAAGAATCCTTTAATCCCTTCTCTTCTCTCTTCTCTCTTCTCTCTCCTCTTCTCCATTCATTCATCTATACATACCGAATTAATCCCCCCCCCTCTTCTCTCCCTCTAACTTAATCCAGCTTAGCTTTTTCCAGATTTTATATCCCCGATTTCCTTACTCGGAGTTCGGTCGGTGGGTCGAATGGATCTATAAGGTTTTTATTTATATACTCTGTACTCTGTATTTTCAATCAAGATTTGGGCGGTTATGTATATTTATATTTATATTTATTGTAATAATTATTAGCATGTATGAGTAAATACTTTTCAATTTGGGGTCCAAATTCTCCTTGGGATAATCAAGGGTCTAACTATCATCTAAACGAACCCCCATTCAATTGCGTAAATCAGGTCCCACTACCTATTTATTATTTTGCCACAAATATGAGAAGAAGCCATCACTTCCCCAACAAAGACCTGTAAACAGTTGGTGATCAATCCCTTAATTTCTTTTCTCTTTCTTTCTTTCTTTCTTTCCCTTCATGTTTGATCCAATCGTCATCCAATATCAAATACAAGAGCTTAGGTATGGCTAACACACAAACGCTCTGATCAGCATACTCCCATCCAAGTAAAAATTACAATCACATCATCTCTATATCACTCTTCAACCATCAAAGCATCAAATGTATATAATAATGTTTAATTCTTCTTCCGTAAATTCTGCACCTAATTAACGCCATCTAAACAGACTCGCATTCTATCCCACCAAAAGAAAGCAGTGTTTCAATGAATCTTCATGCACCGCCCTAATCCCTCCGCGGCCTCCTCAATTTCGCGTCGTGAGAGGGAGATCCCTTGGTGAATGCCACCCATATGTGTAGTCGTCCGTCGATGCATCAATCAAACTTTTGTTTTTGGATTGAATATTGTACGAGTTATGTTGATATATAACCATTTTAAACGGCACCGGCAGAAACCATCTTCTTTCTCAAGTGGTTCTTGTACTCGGCAATAGTACCATCCCATCTCTTGATGGTTTGGTTCTCACATACCATAATGTCCTTAGCAATCTTATCCAGTAATCTGTATATTATTAGCATGTCTTTCATTCAACCCGTGCCAAAAAAAAAGACTTACCTGAAATCGTGAGAAACAACAACAACACCACCGGTGAAAGCATTAATAGCCTCAGCCAAACTGTCAATAGTAGGAATATCCAAACCGTTGGTAGGTTCATCCAACAATAACATGTTTGGTCCATCAATAGCCAACAAAGCAAAAACAATTCTGGACTTTTGTCCTTCGGAAAGAGTACCCATCAAGGCAGTTTGCGATTCACCACTGAGACCATACTTTCCAAGTTGTTGACGCCAGTATTGGTAATCTTGACTCTTGGAAGCATACTTATCTCTGACGAAGTCCAAAGCGGACTTGGTGAGATCCAATTGTTCAGAAGAATGTTGAGAGTAGACTCCCATCTTCAAATGTGTGTGACGAGAAACGGTTCCTCCAGTAGGGGAAAGCTTTCCGGTCATGAGACGGAGAAGGGTAGATTTACCAACACCGTTAGGTCCGACAAGAGCAGTACGGGAGTCCATGTCAACACCGAGATCAAGGTTGCGGTAGAGATCATCCTTAGAATCACCGGAGTATGAGAAAGTAACATCATCGAATGACAAAACTGGTGGTGGAAGCTTCTCGACATCTGCAAATCTGAAAGTAAAGACACGATCTTCCTCGACCTTTTGAATAAAACCATCGGCCTCCATCTTGTCCAAAATCTTTTGTCTGGATTTGGCTTGTCTAACCAAGTTGGCATATGTACCAGCTGAAGCAATGAATTTCTTGATGTGAACAATTTCATCTTGTTGCTTTTGGTAGGCCTTCATTTGGTTGACTTCTTGTTCATATCTAGTCTTGGCGTAAGAATCGTAGTTACCACCATAGTAGATGAGTTGTCTTGAGCGCATATCGATCATGTTGGTGCAGACACCGTTGAGGAAATCCATAGAGTGAGAAACAAGGATAAGCGTTCGGTCCCATTTCTTCAAGTATTCTTCCAACCACACGCAAGCTTCCAAATCCAAATGTGCGGTGGGGTCATCGAGAAGGAGAAGGGAAGGCTTGACGAAGAGAGCTTTGGCCAAAGCGACACGCATACGCCATCCTCCGGACATATCCTTGGTCTTCTTGTGGATAGTGACCTTGTTGAATCCGAGACCGGTCAAAATGAGGGATGCACGAGTCGAGAAAGTAGATGGATCCATGGTATCCATACGCTATTACCCGTTAGCAAAGTGTATATTATGTGTTATCTTTGAAAAATCTTACCTCGTAGAGATCCAAAAGGACTGGAGACTCTGGTCCTTCTTCCTCCAACAATCGCTCAGCCTCGTCATCGAGTCTCTTCATTTCATTCTCTGCTTCTCTGACGACCCATTCCAAAGCACCCAAGTCACTAGGAGGAGCACCCTCGTTCAATAAGTAGATGTCGACGTGATCTGGGACCGGGTATTCGCGCATATCGATAGCCTTGAGAAGGGTCGACTTTCCGCAACCGTTCTCCCCCAAAAGACCATAACGACGTCCGTAGGTAAGTTCCATGGTTGTATCGTTCAAAAGGACACGACCGTGGAAAACTAGCGATGCAGATGTGATCTTAACGTCACGACTTTGCTTGAGGGAGCTGAGAACACCGGTTGTGACACGATCAGAGAGACCATGTTTATCCATTTGTGCTGCCAATCTCTTGACTTCATCCATATCCTTTGTCGCAGGTTGCTCCTCATCAGGGAGAACATTTCCATCGGCGTCGACGGCTGATTCGCCAGGTGTTGTGGTACCAGATGCAGCCTTGGAGCCAGCCTTTGATTTGGAAGCAACAGTCTTCTTTGCTGGCTTTCCTTCGGCGGCCCTCTTAGCATCACGAGCTGCTTTTGATGCTGAAACCATCTTGATTAATTATTTGAAGTTATCGTGATAATAATCGATTGGTGAAAGAAGAAATTCTTGAATTTCTTTCTGTGGTTTTTATCGAGTTGACCTTTTTTTCAGGATGATCGTAATGATGGTGGGGAGAAATCTTTTGGTGGGGTTTTTTCTTACACTAAAATACTTTCAAGGCTTTTTCATTATCGATTAAAGTTATTATAGTGCCACACAAATGGTGAGGGATGGAGTGATTTTCTGGTGTGGCTCAATCAAATAAGGACAAGCAAGAATTTACCATACAATATCGATGTGAAGCTCACGCTCATAATTGCTGACATTTATTCGGATCTTTAAGATATACATTGATTATTGAAGAATGTATGCGTCGAGAACAAACTGCAAAGGGATTCGATAATATAGAATGATATAACAAGAACACATCCATCAATCACATCCTTCTTCATAGTAATAAGACTTTACAGCACAGCACACCCGCATTAGAGAATATGTTAGATACACCCCCAATACTTGTTCCTACCACCTCATCCACCACTCAGGTCTCTCGAATTTCACATTCCAAAACGATAGGCTAAAAATAATCTGACGTAGATAGCGACTGGATATGATCACGTGTTAAGGGCTTTCATCCATATTGCCACGCTGTTTTATTACTGGTCGAACTTCATCCAGTATTTCGTACAGCACAATTAACCAACTTTTTTTCATCACTCTTACTAATCACTGTTTCTTCAGTGTTACGATGGATAGACAGAAGATTTACTAGAATTTATCTTAACTTTACGAGTATTGGTATAGAAGATGAGTATGCTTCTTCAGGAGTCATCAATGACAGGAAAATTGGTTTGGCTGGCATCATATACCAACTGTGCAGCGTAATTTTAGTCATCATACATACAAATTATATCGACATCATCATTTGTCCTTGGATGCAACAAACTTTTGTGACGATAAGTTGTGAGTTGAGAGTAATGCAATGGTTCTCTCCTACTCCAAACATTCTAGATTACCATGTTTCAAAAGAGTTCATAGATGCATGCTACATCCCTCAAAACAGTTTACTCGACAGGAAACCAATTTACAACATCATCATGAAAATGCAAAGTCCTCGGAAATGGAACCTACAATACACGTCTTGGGTCTTGGAAACCTGGGAAAGCTCTTTTCGCACTCGTTAGCTACAAAACCAAACCCCCCTCCTCTCACGTTGTTGCTCCATCGCCCAGATCTATATGAAATGACGAAAGCTAAAGGGATCAAAATTGGGATTCAGCATGATGGCTCTTGGAATTGGGACGGTCAATATGATGCGGAGCCTGTATCCATGGATGATCTACCAAGTTTCCTGGACTTCAAGTATATATACAGTCTGATAGTCACCACAAAATCCTACAAAACGGCTGAGGCTCTTTGCATGATCAAACATCAGTTCACCCCTATGTCAACCATAATGTTCATACATAACGGTATGGGAGTTGTCGAAGAAGTCAATAAGAAAGTCTTTCCAGATCCTAGAGAAAGACCACCTTATTTATTTGGTATAGCATCTCATGGTGTTTACCGAAGAGACGACTTCGCAGCAGTCCTTGCTGGCCATGGTTCCGTCATTATTGGTAATCCAGGAGGGGATAGTGAGAAGCCTTCGTATGGAAGCTATCTCCTGCAACAAGTCATTGACTCTAAACTTCTCCGCGCGAGTGAAGTCCCTTGGGACGAATTTAAACTCCTTCAACTGCAGAAATTAGCTGTAAATGCAGTAATAAATCCTCTCACTGCTTTGGACGATTGTTTGAACGACATGATTGTGGAATCTTCCATGCTCGGGGATATGAAAAAAGACTTTGAAGGTTTGGTATCTGAAATAAGCCAAGTCTTCTGTTCACTTCCGGAGCTTCAAGGAATTCCGGGCTTGGAAGCAAGGTTTTCAAAGGAAAGTTTGCGAAATGTCGTTTTCGATGTTGCTTCGGCCACTGCTCAAAACAAAAGCTCTATGCTTCAAGACGTTACGAAGGGCAGGGAAACCGAAATTCATTATATTAATGGATACATTGTAAAAAGAGCACAGGAGTTGGGTATTGAGTGTCCCGTGAATATGAGGATGGTTACAGACATTCTCGCGGTAGTCGAGAAGCAGAAGGCAATTCTGGACTCCCGTGATCGATGCATGAATTGAGGCCGCAATGAAAATAGCGGATGTTGGTGTACTCAGATCTCATCATCGTATTGGCTTTTGAATAACTGCTTGTAAATTATCCAAGACATGAAGATTGAATATTCACCTTATCGAAACACCATTAGACGAATGTTGTAAGTGTAAGGCTCAAATCGGTTGAAATGACACAAGGAAACTACAAGGCTATCTAGATTACCACATCACATATTCACTACTTCCAAGTCAACTCACCTCCTACACATATTTCCATCAAGATATTCCTCAGCCGTACACAAGGCTATACATGTGATTTCAGAGTAGGAGGGGAAAGGCTGAGCGGTTTTTAATTCGCGCTGAGAATTAATTAACGGCGCGAACGCGTCATCTCTTTCTTCTTACTTAAACATGGAGATCAGTTTTGAGATGGAAGTATCTTCAATTTTACAAGTCGGCGCAGAAACTGATCTGGCATTCTTTCTGAAAGATCTCCATAGTTTCATGTGGTGAGTTGTCGAGTTCACTACGTAGAATTACTGCATTCTAGTTTCCACGGTTCTTTTCTATCCTCTTGATGGAAAGACGCTGAAAGAGTTCGTTCTCTGAATTGATTTTTTAACAATCTATTGACAGATACTTCCGAGGTCCTCTTTGTATTCTGGGAGATATAGATTCCTCGATCTTGAAAAGCAAAAGCTCATCCATCTCATCATCTGCGAGTATCCCGCTTCCACCCAAAACATGAATCAACCATGTCAGCATCTCCTCGAAAACAATATCAAATCCACCGAAATGTCTACCTACATCCGACCCCGACGCCCCATGAACCAAAAAGCAAAGTTTCATCAATTCGCCAAGCTAGCCCCTGAACTGCAAACCATGATTTTCAAAGAAGCTCTGCCGGAAGGCCGAATCATGTCTCTCAAAGCCGTCGAAATCCTAGTTGATGAGCCAGATAAATGGACTCAGGAATGGTACGCAGGAGAGAAATACGGAAAGAAATATAAAAGTGCCAAACTCGTTGTAACAACCACTTTACCAGCACTTTTACATGTCAATATTATGGCGAGAATGGTTGCATGCAAGGCATATGGACTCGAATTCGCACATTGTTTGAGGAATCCGGTATACTTTAATTGGGAAAAGGATACTCTTTACATACAATCTGATCGCGCAGCCAAATTGTTTCATGGGAGTTTACAGATGCTGAAGAATTTCCCAACTCCATTATCTCGAGGTCTCGATATTGCGAAGATGGAGGAAAAACTCAGGTTTCTGATGCTAGGAGAACCGTGTTTGTTTAAAAGCACTACGGAGATGATTTCCCGCTTGAGTAATTTGAGGAGATTGGAACTGAAAGAGGGATGTTTTAGATGGGATCAGAAAGTCAAGATTCTGAATACGAGGTGGAGAGAAAAGTGGGGAGAAGACTTCACATACAAGTGTAGAGAGTTGGGGGATAGGGAGATGGGATGGAGGGTGGAGGATCAGAGAGATGGATATGAGGTTTATGTTAAACCGCGACGGTCGGCGAGGATAAGAGAGTTGGAGGCTAATAGAAGTTTGGATGGTCATGAAGGAGATGAGGAAGAGGGGAAGTGAAGTAGGCTGAAATAAGGGAAGTGCGAGGAAAGGGAGAAATGGAGAAGGAGCTTTGTGAATAATCTTACATTTGCACACATGGGTTAACAAGACTAGGTCACTCCTAGAGTTCTTTCTTTGCACAATATCAACTGCAATACTCAAATCTTCTACACAGCTTTAGAGAACTTAATCACCTACATACCCAACTTGAGTATTTCAAGCCATAGAACCCATCACTATTAGCGTAAATTCAAAGCCTTCCATCTTCCTCCCAGTAAAGACTTCCCTAAGCAGGGAAAATAGCTCGGGTGATCAATTTCTAATCATTGTGCTTAAACATCTGAGATGAGACTTCCCAACTCCTTTACCTCATCACACACACCGCATACGCAGAACCACACCGTTTACTTACAACACGAATACTGCAACACCGTTTTCTGGGTTGGAGCAAAGAATTACACGTTATTCTCTGTGTTCAAAAATTTCATGATAGTTTGAACGTGGCATCATGGAAATGGAGATGGCTACGTGATGCTGGTAGAAGTTAACGTTGTTATGCTTGGTCTTCTTCTTGTTGTTGTTTTTATCGTGTATTTCTCGTCTCTTGATTTTGTTTCTCGCTGCTTGGTTGCTTTTGATATACGCACTTATTGGTTATGGGTTTGGTTAGTGATTAGGTTTATTTTTGTTTGGATTGATTTGGGGTTTGGTAGGAGTTTAATTGTCTGCGCTGCGTGATAACGTTATAGGGGAAATAGTTAGTCACGACTTTGAAAGAGGAAAATTTGGCTGATGCGGAAATGGAATCGCTGGACGAGATTTCGGATTAGAGGAGGGATTATTGGATGGATATCGCGTACATGCAATGGGGCATTCTCTGCAGGGGCACTTTTCGTAAATTCATCACCTCCAGCAATTTAATAATATCGTCCTAGATCTTGTATAACAAGAAGGTTTCCATTGAATGATAGGATTGATTTAGTATCGATACCTTTCGAAATTGCTTAGTTCTCTTGATTCTGAAAGCTTGTTACTACTCGAAGTCTCTTAAAATCATACGTATTAAACAACATATAAACCCCAATAAAAACGATCTACCATGTCATGCAATGACAAAACCCATAATTGAAGAGATAATACGTTCGAGTCGGTGCGTCAAGTGATCTCCCCCCCTTCGT
Organism: Sclerotinia spermophila; assembly: GCA_038090695.1. NCBI lineage: Eukaryota > Fungi > Ascomycota > Leotiomycetes > Helotiales > Sclerotiniaceae > Sclerotinia > Sclerotinia spermophila. The sequence goes on from JBBMOJ010000104.1 coordinate 23,686, forward strand.
CTAATTCGGCTCAGCTTTCCCCAAGTCACTGATCAGCTTTCTCCACCTGCCTTAGCTCTCTGCTCTCCTTGCAGATATCCCTTGCTAGAATCTAATGTGATGTAGCTGTCATTGATCAAAAATTGTAGGTTGTGAGTTTTTGAAACTCTAGGTCTTTTTGAAACTTACGTTTCTGATCTGGGATGATCGACGGAGAGCATTTTAGGGGCATTGTGTTTGTCACTTATACTTGAAGTTATTCGTTGGTAGTGGATAAAGTTTTGGTATTTTTGTATAGGAATGCGAGTTTGTTTGTGGCTTGAATATGGATATCATTTTGTCGCGATGGTTGATCTTGCCACGTCAGGAATTAATATTACTATTGCTATACCTCTCGGTATTGAAGCTCTGCTTTGAATGACGAAATATAGCTGCATCCATTCTGCGGGAGGAGGTTAGAATATGCATGAAGAAAAAAATGGATATCAAATAAAAGACCCCGTTTCACACCTCAAGAACCTCTGGCCCATTGACTTGCATATATTTACCCTCTTTCTCCTCATCTTCGTACGCTCCTGAAACCCAACTAAGTTATAACACAAACAGTTATGAGTGTTATTTGACCAGTCTCAAGACCTTCGATTGAAACTCATTCCGCGAAAGATTTCCATAAAGGCTCTCCCAAAGACCATCAGTGCCGATGTTGCACCAAAGTATCACGACAGTATAGGTAATACATAGGATAAATATTTTGGTCATGATCCGGGATTATTAGCATTCATTGAAGAGAGTCTGGAGATCTTACCCCCTAATGCATCTGTAAGATAAGGCTCTTTCGCTGTATAATACATATGAGTCGTTCTACCTAGTTCTCGAAGCTGTGGGACCATAAAAAAGAGAAATATACTCTTCCACGAAGATGTCCAAGAAAATTCCCATCATCCAAACCACAGAGTTCCTTCTCATTCTCATCCCAAACCTCAAACTATCCTCCCCTCCCAGGTCCTAGACACGGGCTGCGGCACCAGCATTCCCACCTCCCTCGCCGTTGTAAATTCCAGCCGCAAACTCCACGGCATCGATATTTCTTTCACCATGATACAACATTCTCTGAAAAGTGTTCCGGGGGGAACATTCGATCTCGTGAGTATGCTAGATTATGCGCCGAAAGACGGAGAGCAATTCGATGCCTTGTTTGCGAACTTTTCCATGTTCTTTTTTACCCGAGAGGAAATGGTGGAGGCGATTGGGAGATGGAAATCTAGGGTAAAAGGGGAAGGAGAAGGTTATGTTTTTATTGGGTCGATTGCAGCGGAGGATATGGTGGGGATTGAGGAGAGTAATGTATTCGGAGGATAAGGTGATTGTGATTCCTTGGTTTTTTTCCCCGGCTTTGTTGGATCGGGTCAAGATCTGAGTCTATCGGTGATGAGTTGCGATAGCTAATATGATATTGTTTAATAGCGCTATGCGGAAAATGTCCTGTCTAAGTTCATGGGAGAAGTTCATAAAAACTTCGTGTACACGCAACTGGGATGGGAGGAAGTGTTGGCGGTGAATGGATTTGAGATTGTGAAGAAGGGGAAGGCGGCTTTTCAGCCGGTGGAGGAGGCGGATTGTGTTGAGTAAGTGCACTTTTATATCACGGCGACGAAATTGTAGAGATATAGAGGTGATTGGAGAGTAATAATGGAATTTGGAGGCATGATGTTCTGCGAGGAGGGTAAAGGTGTAGGACAGGGTGCATGGACATGGAGCCTTGGAAATAGAGTAATGTAGGGTTTCCGAACTTGAGATAGCAAATATAGTAATACCAAGAACAACCCTCTCCTACTCCCCAAACTTTCTGCTTCTTCATAGCGAAGACGCTTAGGTCGAATTTGAGATTCCCAAAGTTTGTCAAATATTCTCACAGTATGTAGACTTTTGATGGAGGAGTATTTTTCTTTTTTAAAATTGATATTCTGCAGCGGTATTTTGAGAATAGCTTAAAGTACTGTGAGCGATTATGTTAAAACTTCCCCGAGCTTCATGCGATGCATAATATTGGAACCTTTCTATCCTTCAATCTACCCTAGGAGAACTCATTAATCAGTGAGTTGGATATCAGGAGATATCGAATAGGGAGAGCTATGACGAGCGAGGAGGAAAGAAGAGCAGTCAGTCATACCATAACATCCTTGGGTCTATGGTATTTAATGTTGACCTGGGCATATCTTAATCAAAGACCAAGCAGAGTTAGAACTTTACATAAAGAAAACATCTCACTTGGTGATAAAATCAGGCAAAACAAGCAGCGAAGTTGGGGCGACCAAGTACAGATTTATGATCTAAATTTACATGAAGTTATTTGAGAAACATCCAGTGGAACCAAGATTCATAAATTAAGCTATCATTCAATGAAATTGACATCAAAGCTCCAGAAATCTTCAAAAGTGTTACGTGAACAACCTTGGGGAAACGATCCGTATTAACCTAGCAAGCCGAAGTTCCTATCACCGCCAAATCTAGAAACTGTTCCTGCCATGACCATGCGGCCATTATTCTTCTTAAAGTAGTAAGGGTATCCATCTCTTACAATCTCCTACTTGTGTTGGCCAGGAGGAGGAAGATACCTGCTGATGCAGTATCTTGACGAGTTTGGTCGTATCCAATCTATTAGATAAGTCTTGTTATTCCATAAATCAGTACAAGAATACAACGAAGAAAAAACGTACCTCAGAGCCAGACCCGAATCAAGTTCCATTATTATGGATGACCCACTGGAAGTAGATGGCTATTGTTTGATGATCTGATCTCTCAGCTTTCTTGCTTTGCGGAGCTTTGCTCTCCAACTCTGTAGGCTCAAGCCTCTTGTTGTTTTTCTGGACTGCAAGTCCACTTCCGCCTGTATCTTTGAAAGGGTGGGCGCCCTCATCTGCTTGCGTGCTTCAGGGGAGCGCCCACCCCTTGTATGTGAGTCTCATCATGTAGCTCTGAAAATGCTTCTGTCTTTGAGTTAGCAATTTTGGGAAGATTTAAAACTGGGCGACGGTTGCTGATATGGCGAAGAACGAAAAGATGATGAGATGCAGTGGTCATGACATACCGAGAAGGTGGGATTCGATGAAGCCTGTAAATTTCTATGATTGCAGATCGAGATTCTCGAACAAAAATGATCGGAACGCCAGACGCATGGTGAGATATTTCAGGGAACCACTTGCTTTACTTTTGTCAGCAAAAGATGACTAGATATTTGGGAGATCGCAGTTCCTTCGACATACCTTGGCTTCTAAAATATTCATGCACCGGACGAGTAGATGGCCTTGTACGGACCGACGGGCCCTGGGAAGTCGCAATATTTGCGTGCTATCGGCAGCTTTTCCCAGGGTACCCGCCAGTACCGTACTCGGAACCATTGTGGTTTTGTGTGAGGCTTTGCTGACTTGCATATGGTTTGTAATATATTTGGCAGAGCTGGCTGCGATGGCTATCTATATTCAGTGAGTATACTAGGTAGCAAAAAAACAAAAGAGAATTCCTGATAAGACTTACAGTCAAGAACTTGCCCTTGTATCTCAAACCTGGCGCTCTTCAAACTCCGGCTCGAAAAAAATTTCACCACTGGTGTATATCACTATTCCCACCAAAGTTGAGACTGCTTATGTTAATATTTATCGATAATTTTCATAGAGATCTCAATGAAATTATTATCCTCACCTCTATTGTAACTACCATAAAGGTTGCTGTTGTCGCGTGTGCAATTTCCAGTGTGGCGAGCCAGGTTTTGAAAGGCCATTTGAACACGAAGACAATCTATCGATTCCCAACAAAAAAATTAGCAACAATCAAAATTGGAAGATTCTTGAAGGAATTATCATAAACAATTGCCAACAATCTAAAAACAACAAGTGTTCACATACTTTTCATGAATTCTCGCTTCGAAGTAAAGCCGTTGTTTATCCGGAATAGGAGAGAGTTGTTGAAGAAAGTTTGGAAAAATGGATTTTAGAACCAAGGTAGGATATAAAGAAATTTCTTCAACCCTAGTTAGATTGTTATCACGCTATACATAAAGTTGAGGCTGTGCCTAGCGGGAGGGCACAGAGCCCTCTACAATCAAAAAATAGCTTCAGAGCGGGTTAACTATGGGAGAAGAAACCTTGCGGACGGGACATGGGTCTTGGATCTCGGCACACATGGCTTTTAATTTGTATATTATTTCTTCTTCTTCGTTCTCTTACTCATCTTCAGATCCTTCTCATCAACTTTCCAACCCGCTCAAGAGATCCACGTTACCATGAGCATCTTAGATCAACGGTCGACCTCATCTACCGTGAGTGTCACTCATTTTAACCTTTTTGCGTCTTTCTCACTATTAGAAAGCCTTTGACTAACGCAGTCTCAACAGACTCACCATTCCCAAGGCTCTTGAAAGATCAAACGTGAGCAGCAGTTCAACTTCTCCGATATTTTGGCTTTCCATTTAGGATCTGCAATATCAAGTCTCCGTATGAGCTTTTCTAGCAAGTAAGTCTTTCTGCATCTTTGAAATAATATTATTGATGATCGTTTACCGCGGTGACTTGATCGAGTTGAGCTAATCTTTGCTTAGAATTACCACCACTCGCCGCAACTCTAAGTCAAGCCGGCTCGAATTCAATTCCCACTGCCTGAAACTGCCGCACGCCAGCGCCAAGAAAATGATAACCTATCTTCACCTCATCTCCAACCTCCTTCCGTCGCTTTCGATCTGACTGCGTGTCGGCGTATCAATTTTCAAATGTTCTCTTGTCTTGTACATCCGCCGTTCGTTGCGTGATGGAAATTTACTAAGGACCATTGCTGCTGTTTACATTGATCAAGCCTCGCTACTTGTATAAGCTTGCTGCGAGTTGTGATTCTCCGACGACAAGGTATGTGCTCACCAATACCAGCTCGAACTTTTTATAGGCCTCTGGACTGACGAAATTTACAGGATGACCAATTTCATCAAGATTTCTTACACCGACTCCACAGCTATCTCCACCTTGACATCAAATGGTGATCGACCGCTATTCTTTTGATATAGATGTCTATCTCGTACTCTTTTGATGTCTGAATCATAAGGCCATTTCGAGATTACAGCAAGATGTCTTACAGTGCATGAGCACCGCCATGACAAATAAGCCCATTTAGGGCCTTATCAGCCTTCGAATGGCAACATAGCTGGCCTGCGGTTGCTCCCATCATTCAAAGTGCCCCATTGAAGACTATTATTCAGCATTCACGGACAGTAAAGAGACCTCGGTCTTTCCATTTCCTTGCCGCGGCATCGATCGGAACAGCCAGCAGTGATCCTGATCAGATCATGAAGATGTCTAACTTACTATTGTTCCGCCATCTGTCACTCCACTCCAAGGAGTGTTGCTCTGTGCGCCCGTGTTTCAATCAGAAGCAGAACATCTGCAGGGGTGAAGAAAATGCGATACCAGGAAACCATGCGAGTTCATGAAAGCCTTGCGTCAGTCAGAGCAAACATGTTTGCTGCTCACAAAGCAGCCAACTCTACGCCAAATCCTTTCGCGATGACGCAAGCAGCAGGAGCTTTTCTCCCCGCTCCTTGTAAGGACTGCGATGTTCCAGGATTCCTCAAATTACCCGTCTCGGGCTGGCGTCATCACCATACTTTCCAAAGTCTACCGGAGATTTGGCTCATCCTGATCAATCGAAATTCTACCAAACATCACGGTCGATCAGGATGAGCCAAAATCCCCAAAGGGTTATGCGAAGCGCAAGGTCTCATCTGCAGGCCTGGAATATTCAGCCTCAAGGTGCTGGTGCGATGAGAGCTCAGAACTCCCGCTTCTTTGCAGGCCCCTCAATCTGTCATTCATTTCTTGCGGTTGGAATACCCCGCGTTGGATCGCGCTACAAAGCAAAGACTTGGTCTTGAATCCAACAACCTTCCAGAAATTGCAGATCGAACAAATAATCAGCAGAGAAGAGCAGTGGGCGAGTAATAAGTAAGTATCCGCCAGCTTCCCAACAAAGAGCCGGTACTAATTCCCTCGGTCTCCCAAGTTTCAGCAGTTGACTGAATTTTGGGAGACCGAGTGGGTTAGTATCTGCTCTCTGCTGGGAAGCTGGCGGATGCTTATGGACTATTTACCGTCTGCTCGACACGAAAAGCAAGGTCGGAGCTTGGCTCTTCATCGATATGTCTTATGATAAGATCAATTTCAGTGTTTGGTGTTCCTGTTTCGTATTGACTTTGAGGAAGTTTCTTCGACTTGAAGTAATGCTTTCGAAGTCAATTCCATGGTCTCGGCTCGGTGATAATATTTTGAAAGAAACTTTCTAAAGGGATGTCAAGAGGAATGCGAGAGAGCTGAAAATTGGTTTCAAAAGAAGCCAAATCGGGAATGTATGTGTATTATGTTATGGAGGCGGTTGTAGCCAATGTCATAGGCTCGGTTTAGTGGTCGTTATTCATGGTGTTGTGGATACTTTTGTTGTTTGTACGAGTTAATGATATCCGGTCTAAAATAGCAAGAAAGTATTTTCCTCCTGACCACCGTTATATCTGTGAATGTTCAACTAGCGTGAGGAAATTTTTAATTGGGGAGCTGGATACATATCGCCAATCCGCCGCGCGTTATATGCAAATTTTTGTGCAATGTGAAGAGGGTGATGTATTATTCGGCATGAGTACCTGTCTTTGAAAACATCCTGTTCCTTATGTCTATCCTATCAAGTCCTTTATCTATCTATCTTCCATTATCCACTGCTTCACCGGCCGCTCTGTAACACATAGCGGACCCCAATGCGTATGATTTTACTTCAGACCTGCAATATCCTTAGAAGTTAGATCACCACCAATGACTGACCTACTCAATCAGGAATCAGGAATTGATCAACACCATAAACTTACCCCGATCTAGGAATCTTCCTCTCGAGCCCATTCCCAAAAGTAAGGCGAATTATCTCTTGATACTTACCCGCCAAGAAAATTCGACCGAGGCAATAGAAACCCAGTAAAAACTCTCGACCACCAGCAAACTATCCCTTGCAGCCAGAATCCCCTTTTTCTTTGGCCTCTCCAATGTTGTTCCTATGGCTATACTCCAATTGGGAGCTCCAATATATTTCAATGACACGTAAAGCTAGCAACTACACAACTTTTCCACCCTCCTGCCCAATTCAATCCAAGAATAAATTTGCAAGGAAAAGTTACCAGCCCAGTAACTTCAGCTATTCAAATCTACTGCCGGCTCTATACACCGAGAAATAATCAAACTCCTTGACGCATCTCTGGATTTAATATATATCCACCTATGGTGCTGATGTAGGAAGTCAGGCTAGAGTAATGGTTTATTTGATAGCTCTGGTCTTTTACTGTTGTAGCTTATTGGGAGCGTCGAACCTGACAAGGAAAGCGTATGGCTGACTGTGCTTTCTGGAATATCTCGAATAATCTAATATTGTGAATGATCTGATTTTTATGTGAAGATATCACCATCACCGTCCTATGTATATGTGGAAGTAACCACCTATCTCAGAAAATGCTTCTAGCGATCTCATACGAAAATTAACCACAAAGTTTCAATCGCCATCGTTCTATCAGCCGCTCGCTGTGAATATGGGGTGCAGTAAGTAATATGGGATTTGATATATCAACTGCTTCTGGTGGAATAACGTACAGAGAAATCCGAGAAGATAAAAACCATAGTTAAGAATAGTACTCCAATTCCAACCAGACCATCACATCCAGCTCTTGGTGATTTTCTGTGGTCATATGAACCCTAACGCCATTTTTAATGTATAAAACCACTCCAAAGTTCCAATAAAATACATATTTACGAAAGAATTGATCCATCCATTATATTTACCATGCGTCTTCATCATCCCAAGAAATTTCCTCAATGTCCTGCTCATTCTTTTCTACTGCAGGAACTTCATGACTTCTACTAGTACTTCCACTAGAGTCCCTTGAACGTACACTTTCGTGTTCAGATGATGTAACATTAGTATTGACAGGTGGCGCGTTAATTAACCAGCCAATCCCACCAGCCAACGTGCCGACAGCAGCATTGCGAAGTTGATCTCGCTTCCGAATCGATGTTCGCCCACTTGAAGATCTAGTAAGATCTGCAGCGGGACCAGTAGCCTCTGCTTGCATGGGCACATTATGGACCTCACTCGTTGTTTCCACACGTTGTGATTTCCCTCTGAACATTGATAGCGCTGATAATCCTGTTTGTGCACGAGTGATACTTTCTTTTGAAAGATCAAAGAATGATATAGGTGCCTCTTCATTCTTGTTTCTTCGTGGGGTTCTGGAATTGGAATATTTTCTGGCAGGTGTGGCTGCATATCCACCAGGCATATTCTTATCATCGGCTTTCACATCCCAAGCTTCTTCTTGCTCCGCTTCTTCCTTGATCATTGTTTCAAGCTCTTCCTCACATCTACGATATGCGTTTAGAACCTCCTGCAAAGTATCCCTTGGTGCCAGTCGTAGAGCTTGCGCCAAGCAATCCATTCTCTGCTGTAGATGTCTAATTTCTGGGTTTCCACTTGAGTTGCCTAGGTGAGTAGCTCGTGTTGTTTGGGAGTTTTTACGATATTTGCCTGCTTGTAAAGCTGCACGCCATGACCAATCATCAATTGGCTTAGGTGGGCGTTGACCAATGCATCCTGTATTTCTTCGCTCAAGTTCTGGCATGCGAGTATGCGCTTGACGACCAACAGCCTTAAGGCGAGTGACGACATAAGAATAAGCTGTTTCAAAATCATCCTCCGCAAGAGCGATATCAATACACATACTGATGACACGTTTTTCGGCGATTTGCAATTTCAAATCAGGGTTTGTTGGGTATCCGTCTGGAATTGGTATGGTCAAACCAGCCTTGGCCATTTCTCGAGCCATGCGTACAAAGTCATTGATTTGTGTGTAGCTTTTGTCGTTCTGTTCAAGTATCTTGTTCAGAATTGATAAAGGATCAGCGTTTACGCGTAAATTGACTGGTAGGAATGGCTGTCCTTGTTTCAACACCAAACTGTAGCGGCCTATTTCGTCTGTTACTTGAATGAGATTGCGTAGTTCTTGAGCTCGAGGATGACCCTTTATTGTATCCGGAAATGCATTGAGACTGAAATGTCGAGTTAGCCAGTTTGTTTATGAGATTGAAGGTGCGTAAAACATCTTCATGCTTTCGTCCCATAAGCCAACCACGAAACAAATTTTATCGTCATTTGAATGGTGATTGAAGGGAAGATAAAAGGGGTCATGCAGCCACCAATGTAGAAGAATATAAATGAAAAGCTTACATTTCATCACATTTCTTGACTCCACCTCTTGACTTGTTAGGGTTTGTGGCATTGTCGTATGCATTCTCAGCTGCAGTGAAGATGGCGTGTTGCAAATACTCTACTGGGATGGGCTTTTCCGGTGGAATTTCGTAGATAGATCGAGCGAGGGTATATCCTAAATGAGAAGATGATCAATAATTGAAATGGCATGGCACGGAAGTAGATATGTTACATACTGGTATTGACGAGAAGAAGTTTAAAGGCTTCTACCTCGATGAATTCTTTGTGAATTCGACCGAAAACACCTCTTCCCTGACTGGGATCGGCGGTTCCTTCAAACTCTTCAGCTCCCCAGTTTCGTAACCACAATAGCTCATTTCTCATTTTGATCCAGAAGCGATCATCGGAGCCGGAACGATGACTAAAAGAGGAGATAAATCCCCTGAATGCCATCATTTGCTCACGCTCATCTTGAAGTAAAGCTAGCTCTCCAGCTCTCTTAACAGTGCACCCCTCTCCCCTTCTGGTGAGAAGATATGCACTAACCAGTAGTGCTGTAAGTAAATTGATGGATGATTCATTTGGGTTCGTCAAGGTATTTTTCTCTTGTAAATGATCATTTCGAAGATGTTTTGCATTCTTTCGGTACAAGTAAGTTTCCTCAAAGGCGGGTATAGGCGTTAATATAACTGCGGCTGCTTCCAATGTAGGCATCCTATCCATATCAAGTAATGTAAGAATCCTAGAAAGAATTCGATGAACACCTTCCAAAGCCTCCATGGAACTTTCAGGAATAAGGTAGGCTGTCGCAAGAGCAGCCTTGGCATACCGCTGTTCCAAATGGCGTTGATCTTCTTCATCCAACCATTCTGTCCCATCCTCAAACCCCCCTAAGTCTACGTCTCCTGGTCCATCCCATTGTTCAATTGCCTTGACGGCTGTTTTCCAAGATATACCTGCTTCAGCGGTAACCCATGCAAATACCAATTCCCAACCAGCATATTTATGATTTATGATGCCTGCCTTCTCTAATGATACTGCTGCTTGTGACTGCTCTGTAGATTTATCTTGGATTTTCCTTCGCTTCCATCTATTATCTCCATAAAGCCATGGACCAGTCAGTCCACGCAGATCTCGTCCTACGGATTGATTCTCCTCGCCCGATGTGTTTGAATCTTTCCCTGTCTTTGAAAGCAAGTACTTTGTTCCTTTGACATCATCCAAAGCTTCAAACTCGCGTATGGTGAGTATTGGTTGGGTGCCCGAGTGGTATTCATAATTGAGCCGAAGGAGGGGTAGAATGGTAGAAATTGTCCAGATTCGTAGATATGTTGAATATGATAAGAAAGGAGCCAATAATGTTGGAACTTCACTGAGCAAGCCGGTGTTTTCATCAATCCGTATTGCACGTTGTATCAAAAACATAACGAAATCGTCTTCGGGAACATCCAAAGGCGCATCTTTCCATCGTAGAGGGAGAAGGTGTAATTTCTTGACCGTTTTGCCGTCTTGCGCGAAATTAATACCTTTGATTGAGTCCAGAACAATGGCATATTCGGTGTTATCTATAATTTTACTTGATAGAAGATCCTCTAGAAATGGCACATATTTGGAAGACTCCAAACTTTCTGGTAGATGGGTAAGAAGTATGCGGAAGACAATGTCATTTCGTAGAATATTTCGATGTCGCGACACAAGAGCTCGTAGAAGTCGTAAATCCGATTTTTTGGTAAAATCTATAGCAAGCCAGAGAATCATACCAGGTGCTAAATCTGAGTTTGCCATTGCTGCCCTTCAGTCGAGCATTCACAAATATGAGGGAGGCACTGGGTTTTCAATGTGTTAAATCAATTAAAGCTCTTGAACAGCAGGTGGAAAGTTGCCGATGCTGACATTTTAGCCTTATATTAACGGCACATATGCATGCTACCCTTGTACGGTTAGCGTTAATTCAAATGCTGGAGTTGAACATCACATTTACAACCTCAACCCCTCCAAATCTCACAAGTCAACGCAAAAGATGGCATCTGGTTACGGTCTTAGTGGGGGTACGTGTAAATCATTCTTTGGAATGAATGGCAGATAATCAATGTCTTGAATGGACCCAATGGCTAACAAATTATTCTCAAGGTCCTTCCCGATGCTTTCCATTCTGGCAAGAAGTCTTAGCTTGTTACGTCGTCAATACTTCTACAGAGAGTGATGCAGGAAAAAGGGTGTGCGCGCCAGTTCTAGAGGATTACTATGAATGCCTACATCACAAGAAGGAGGTTAGTACTTATCCGTTGCGGAACTAGCGGTAATTGGCAGCAAACCCTAGATTCGTTTACTGACCAAATATTTTCTACAATTAGCATGCGAGAACAATGGCAATTCAAGCCGCATATCACAAAGCCGAACAAGCGAACCCTCGAGATGATGCACCGAAGGCAGGAGTAGTGAGAAACTTGGGGTTGCTGGATAAAGAAGAAGATACCAAGAGAGTGCTGGGAATGAAGTGAAACTTGCAGGTCGGATTAGGGAGATGTTGTACATTAGGAACGATCAAGATCAATGCCGATACTTCTAAAAGAATTTTAGGTGCCATTTACTCGGAGAGCAACGCTGAGATGGATACTTGACGTGTATTTTCAAAGTTTGGGGAAGTCTTAGGATACTGCTTCCAGGGTATTCAAGCTAGGCAGTTTTTGACATCGTGCGTTCTGTTTGTGAAAATCTCAAACCTCTTACTATTCCGGCTTGGGCTATCTCATTTACATATCAATCTTTCTTGTATTATGTGTGAGTACCGAACGGTCAAGCTCAAATTTATAGTTTGAGAGGTGATGACGACATGTCCGTCGATATTGGAACTGGGGATTGATGTCACAGAATTTGAAGCATAATTTCATCTTCATTGAAAGGCAGCTCCTGGTAACTCATCACCGAATTATTCCAGAGAACACGGGCGGCGTCCCTGATCCCTCTCCCTGGCGTATTCAATTTACTTCATCCCATCTCAAGCGTCATACAGAATGGACGGAAGCCGATCAGACGTTTGGTACTCAATACGGCTATAAGCGAGAGAAGGAATAAGTTCTTTACATGAGGTAGAATCTTAATCTAGCTTCTTGCAAGACTGCTTCAAAATCATGTTCCGTAGAAAGTTGCTATATCTTGTGTGCTACACTTCAAGATCCATGAGTACCAAGTGGAAATCGAACGTTGAATATTCTTAGGAGAATAGTAACAGTAATGCAAGAGGCGTGAATATTCCATATATGACCAGTTCCCAATCTCATCTCATAAGTATCAAGTGAGGTTGAAATGCGAAAACAACTGAGAAAAGTCTGAATGTACGTGTTAGGAGTGATGTTCGGGACTATCTCTCATCCGTTAAGTAAAGTGAACTTCGCTACTTCCCAATATGGCAGCTCTCACTTCAAGGTATTGTATGGCTAATAATAATCCAAATTTCTTCACACTTCCATTCATTTATTTTGTTCATTCCATTCACTCATTCACTAACTCTTTCATTTCTGATTCATATCAATACCGGTCTAGTATTGAAAAGGGTTATTGTGAACGTATATCTGGCTATACGATTTCAACACTTTCAACACTTTCAACACTTTTAATATTCTCAAATCTCAAAATTCCATCTCCCACGATTTCATCAAGATGCCGGCGCATAAAGGGATCAAGCTACAAATAATTTCGCAGTGGGAATTAAAAATGCACCCAGAATTTCCACATCCCGAAAGTACTCAATTTACATTTCGATCACCAAAATTAGACAAAGAAGCTTTCGAAGGCCACGGTCACTCACCAGCTACTAAAGCTAATGATAGCAAGGCCGATCGTTTACTTGGCAGACAGTCCTCGGTCATCTCAGTCTATATACCATCAGCATCAGGTACAAATCTCTTAAAATGAACAAGGCAATGCGCGGCCATATCTAATAGCGAGATAGGTTCTCGGTTTTATATACGTTATAATGTCGGCGGGGCGGCAGATCAATGTCCATGGTTCTATTTCAAATTATATATGAATGGCCGACACGTTACATCTTGGGGAACAAATACGAAGAACCGGCCGAGCGGGCAAGTTATGAGAGCATTGTTTGAGCCCGGCGCAGAATGGGACTATAAGGAGGGTAAAATAACTTACAAGAACCCCGGCACAGAATACAGACCATTCTTCTTTAGTCGGGCAAATGGAGACTGTGCTGCTGCGGACGATGGTGGTTTAATCGAGATTAAGGTATTTCGCGCTCGCGGTCGCAAGAGAAGAAATCCACAGCTTTCACAGTACAAAGATCAGTCAAACTATGGTGTTATGTAAGTTTCTGCATTGAATTTGTACGCTCATGTCGTACATCAATTCGTGCCAATGTGCTTGACTAATATCAGTCAGTATGCCAACTCATGGACTTGTGGAGAAACCTCAAGATGCGAGATACTACGATTGGCATCTCAAGGATGCGAAGGACAATCCATTTGTCACATTCAAATTTCATTATAGAAGCTGGGATCATCTAGAAAAGTTACATCTTATACCTCCGAACCATCCTAGAGTCCTTGAAGCTCAGGTTCCAGCCATGGCTAGACACCTAATGGCTTCAAGCCAGAGTCCACCACAACTGAACCAAACAATTGAACCACCGCATACCCCAACAAAATACTTGGGCAAAATATATACTAGCGATCAAGTACACGATTGTCTTCGGGCTGCCTACCCTCCGTTCGATCTCAGCGGCAGTCCCCATTCTCCTAAAGAAACACAACCCTCGATGTCACGAGTGTTTGATAAAAATCAACTAGACGCGCCACTAACGGCCAAGAGAGATCATAGAGATGCATTTATTATACCTACTGAATCTACGACAAATCCTGATCCTTTCTATATATCATCACGCGAAGAGAAATGTATCGAGAGAAGAATCCTGCCAATCTCAAACTTCTCGGCACTATCTATTGATGGCGCTGGATCGACATCTCCACATGACTGGCTGGCTAGTGACTACAATACTAGGCCATTGCCTGATATACCAAGCCGAAATTCATCAGCAGCTTCGCGTGCATCAGCAACGTCTCGTGCACCATCTGTTACCCCCTCCCTACTTTCCTATATCGATAGAGATCAGCCATCTCCAGAGCCAATCATTGGAACTGCAATTGCGGTTTCTATTGACTCGGACGTCTCTCAGACATCTATTGAATACGATGATTATAGCGAAGAAGATGAATTCGATGAAGAACATAATCTTGAGGGTATATCAGCTTTGTCTCCGCCACCTTGTAGAATTGATGTATGATTTTATTTCAATTTCCAAATATTTCACCTTTCCTCTGTCTAATCCCCTTAACCCCCCCCCCCCCCTCCCCAACGCCCCGACCTCTTTCTTCTCATGTCCAGATGCGAATGAATCCACAGTACTAATTGTTTTTGCAAATAGTCCAAGAGACAAGGAATCATCTCATCACCATTACAACCTTCTTTTTCCCTCCCAAACGTCACAATACGTAAGCCGAGATATTCGCCAGATAAGGTTTCGCCATTGAAAATCCACCCGAGAAAGGAATCTATTACTGCTAAATCGTATGTCAGTACAGCCAATGATGATAACACATGCACACTTTCCCTCACCGAATCGGAATGGATGCGACGTACACCTTCCCCCGTCAAAGAATCGGCATGGATGCGTCGTACTCCATCTCCTGTGAAAGAAATTCTTCTCGAAAGGCTTTGGAGTCCAACTCCGGAAAAAGGAGAAATTCTGAGAGATAGATTGCTATCTCCGGAAAGAATGGCGGAGATGATGGAATTGAGTATAATTGAGGACGAAGATGATTTACGTGAGCAGGAACAAGAAACTGAAGACGATGCGTGGGATGTGGAAAGTGACTTAGATGGGGGTGCAGTGGAAATGGTGACTTTGTATGATCAGCAGAGTCTGAGTAATCGAAGCGAAAGAAAAAATGGAGGACAGAATCATGATGATGGAAACGTGTTTGATGATTATGAAGTTAATGCTATGAATATAAGGGAACGGAATGGAAGTGGGAGTGTACAAGGGAATTTTGAGAACCGTATGAGTATGAGGGAGGGAAATTGGATTTAAGGGTGGGAGCACTCTTCTGGGCGAGATTTTGTAGGGAAGTTGATATATATGTAACAGTAATTAGCAAACAAATAGCTGTGCTGGCTGTGGCTATGAGTATATCAAATCAATAAATCCATACTAGAATAATGAACACAAAAAAACACTTTTACAGTTATAGACAGAAGAGTGTGAATTTAGATCCAAGGTGATGTGATGAAAGTAAATGATGAAGAAGGATACATAACTGAGGGTCCAAAGAGTTGGATTTGAGTTACTATCTACTATCTACTTGGTTCTTGTTGTGTAAGATAGACTTGTCTGATCTACCTATCTATTTCTTCTATCTATCTATCTATCTATCCATTTATCCAACTATTATTGAGTATAAAACCCGAATCATAAAAAACACTACCGCATCACAGGCATTGAAAATAACAGAAAAGAGCTACGAAGCTACAGGTAAGGCAAGAGATATTTCATAGTGGCGACGATGCGAGAAAATATTCATGACATGTCAAATGAGTCTCGCTGGATGTAGATGCTAAGTTAGTTTTTCGTATCTTACGAATCTGCATGGTTGGCTAAAGGTTGGGAATTGGGGATTTCTGTTCATTAGCTTAGAGATGGAAGGGCTTTTTCATGCTGTCGTCGAGGATTTACAGGAATTCATATCTCGGAAAAGTGGAAAGGAAGATCTAGTATGATTCGCGTCATGTATGAGTACGGTAAAAGCACACGCAGGACATCGCGATGAAATTCAAGTTTCTATAAACCAGATTAGCCGACATGGTGAAGGTGTACCGCTATGTAATCTCCAAAGCTCACTCAGAACAACCCTTCTAACAACAACTAGAAGAATTTCTTGGCGGCTCATGAGCCCAGATAACCAGGAAGAAAGTGTGTTACACACAATCTCCTCTTTTTCTACCGCCAACCACGCGACGAAGGGCCAGCTAGCTCACTTTCGGCTATTCCTATATTTTCCCCGGAAATTTTCTCCTACTTTTTGTTGTTGCGGCAAATCCGGAAAGTACCCGTTCAATAAGCTATGTGATGTGAAGGTAGATGTCGGCTTAAGAGTGTGGTAGTACCCGGATACTTGGGCTTTTACCCCTATTGGAAGAATGAAGTGAATGTCCAGTCCATACTGTGGGAAGCCACTGATATCATTCGCGTCTTTCTTGTCCGTTCACATCCGTGGTTTCGTTTGAGGTAGAAAAAGCAAGCGGGTAGGTTTCCATGACTTGGCATGTTGACCATTACTCTCAACCTCCAACTTCCCCAAAGGAGCTTCGGATCATCTCCATATTTCCCCTAGCTAGGATACCTAACAGGGGATCAGAATGTATAAGTCCTAAAAGGTGATGGTGAAGTAGGTAATTACGCGATCGAAGGTAGCAAACTTCCCAAAATCATACTCTGCAGAACTGAATTGGAAAAGATTTGCAGGAATTATGATCGACGCTTGAGATGGAAACTTTCGAAGTCCTTTTCTCTACAGCTTTAACAAGGTAGTTGTTGACACTGACCGGAAAATAATTGATGAGTATCATTGTCAATGGAAACATATTGAGGCACACGTCACTAGGTGGTCAGGTAACACAAAACGTACAAGGCCATAGTGGCAGTCAACAGATGTGCCATCCCTGCCAAGTCAATATCTTGCCTGAGCCTCTTTTGGTACAAGAAAGTGTTTCTGATGAATGATTAATATTAAAAAGTTAGCCGCGCTTTCCAGTGACCATATCCGCCAAAAAATACTGTTGCAAATTAATCCTGCAACCTCCACCGTGTAGAAGGGGTGCGCTTGGTATATGCGAACACCCGCACAAGGAATCCTGGTCAGTATGCGAAACCAACTACACGCGTAAAGTTTGCTATTTTGCCATGTGAAGCTAATTTCTTTGATTAGACCATTGACCACTCTCTGAACCAAACATGTATTCGATATAACTTGTGATGTGGCTTCGAGTCCGATGGATTAATTAAGCAAGTAGCCTATGCTTGCAAATATGATAGACGATATGACAGACTCAGGTCCTTGAGTAAATGGAGAACTCAGGGTCTATGCCGGTCCTGAAAAAGCAACGGTGCGATGCAACTGCACAATAAATCATTAACTAAGGCAAACAATCTTTGGCTGGCATCCTCCGTCGTGTGAAGGTCATGGAAATCTGGGGAATGAGAAGATTGGCCAGACATAACTTGTCAGGACGCAAGTACCTAGTACATAAAGGGTTCTGCATAGCATAGCAGGAAAGATTGTGATGCCGGTAGATTTTAAGAACTGGAACTGAAAATCTTTGTGCAACAAGGCACCGGCTTATAGCGAATGGCAATTTTGCAGTCTTCATTCTTAGTGCAACGTTCACCCTTCTAGACCATTTTATAGATATGCTCAAGTTAAACTTCCTTGCGAGATGATGATAGCGTGAAGAAAGGATCTGAGTTGTATGGGTGGCGGTTTGGTTGGTATAGGAACTCATAGCAGTAAGTGGCCACAGAAACTATATTAACTCCCATTACCATGAAGACCAAAGCGCCAGAGAATGTCAGATCCTGCCAGTTACTAAGGGTTTGTGCCGGTAAGTTCGGTAGGAAGTATGCAGGTAGCCGTCCGGTTCCTTCGTTACCATAAAAAGATGAACATATGTGGGTGCTAGTACGGATACACACAGCAATAGAATCAGGCAGTGAATTCTCTGAATTACAAGGCATTGGTAAATTATTTGCCGGTGTTCCAAGGTTCTTGGAGATTACAGAGAAGAGAGCTATGACAAAAGTAAAAGAAAATGCAATCAAGGTCATGACACTGATCTGAGCTTCCTTCTTCGGAGTCTCTGGAAGTAATGATCTAATAACATCGCGCTCGGTCCGATCATTGTAATCGATGTCATTATTTCCCGAAGTATGATATATAAAGCTGGGGAAGAGCCCTAGCTTTCACGACTGTTGCATTTATTGATCAACACTTGTCTTGTGGATTGGATCATATATAATTAGTAATAACATCCAATGTAAGTGGGTTTTCGTGATTTTCTCCTATTATTTGATTGTGAACTTGACGAGGAAGGAGTAACGCTGATTATCCGGTAGAATTATTGATTGGTTGCCAAAGAGTTCTCGCCGCTTCGCCAAAACCGCCAGGAGAGAATCTAGTTCCCAGTTTGTAGCTTGACCGCCTTATTATTTAGGTCTATCTACATTATTCCTGCATATGTAGCATATGCAGAAGTGATGAGTAATTCGACTTGTTAAATGCGTCTTCTTGTTGATATATATGTCGCAAACGTACTTAGCAATAAGATAGCGGTCAAGAATGAAAATGATGTTAAACCACGCGGAGCCCCGAACTATGTCGAACGAGATCAAATTGGTTGTCACAGATTATTGTGTAGTCCCGTCGATGCCAGAAGCATCACTCGAAATGGATAGCAGCGCTTTCAGTGTCAACAACCCGCCGGCTGTAAGAGGCTGGGAGCAGAATTTTGAAGACTTTCGAGACTGCAAAAACTTTCCACTGGTAGGTAGACAGGAACCGAGAAATGCTTACAGTAGACTGACATGAAACAGTTTCAAAATGAAAGTGGCGACCTCTGTCAAGATACGACACCGTTTTCTGAGAACCCGGCAGACAACAACAATCGGCGCATAACGCCAACGTATGCGGTATTACATCCACGACCGCATCTCAACAAAGCGCATCCCTTTTCCATTCCATTACATCCAGCGCAAAACATGACGCAAGGTTATGATTCAAATTCGACACTCGGAGTAGATTACTCCCAGATGGGCATAGACCAGGGCCGCGGAAGCTTCACAGAATTTCAAAACTGCAGAAGTTCGACACCATTCGCAATGGCTCAAGTACCATCCTCAAATAATACTGCAACCATCGATTATTGTGGCAATGAAAACATCAGTCCAGGTATAGACTGTAACCATCTCGGCACTTCGCCTACAGCCAGAATCAATACTTATGAGTTTCTTGAGTCAAGGATCACTGTTATGCACGATGGCATAGTGAGGGATTGGTGGTCTAGTCAAAATGGCAATTCAATGGCCAAGATCCATGATCATGCGAGTACACTGGAAACATCGTGTGGCATTCCGATCTTTTACGATGGTCTTCCTAGCGTACAAAATGAACAACCAGAGCATTTTGAAAAGAGTTGGAATGACGGGTGGGCGATAAGAAGTGAATGGCTACCAGCTCCTTTCGTTTCGAGTACTATCAAACCCAGAGCATTAAACCTCAGTGCATCGTTCGCTTCCTCTGCCTCGACCACCACCAAGGCATCGAGCCAAGTCTCGACATTTTCACCAGAGTCCACTGCTGCTGCAAGTACCCCGGACTATACGCCCAGTCCTTCCCCAGCCGAAGAATTATCGCAAAAGCAGATCTCTCAATCACGCCCTCGACAAATGCTCCCAAGTTCTAGACTTCTCGAAACTAACAATTTACTTTCAGATACGTTCTATGAAGGTGAAGTGGTCACAGACAGGTCAGTGAAGCATCGGCGCTCGAGACCTAGCTCTGCGATTAGTGCAGTTGGAAATACCCGAAGTCATAGAATAATCAAAAATGACTCTGATGTTAAGGATCATAGTATACTGGTAGCGCCCAAAAACAATACGCTTGACGATAAATCTTCGCCAGCGGTTAGGAGTACAACACTTCTCAGTCGATCTGAACAAAACAAGTTTTTGGTTCGCTCGAGGCAAGCGGGAAAGTCATATAAGACAATCCGATCTGATGGAAATTTTACTGCTGCAGAATCCACACTCAGAGGTCGATTTCGAACTTTAACTAAAGATAAAAAAGACCGAGTGAGACAGCCGAAATGGACAGAAAATGATGTATGTGAATCTCTCACTTCCCAGAGACGATGATGCTAATCCTTAATTTCAGATAAAATTATTGGGCAAGGCTGTTAGAAAGCTGGGGCGTAACAAAAGTAGTGGTTCAGAGCCACAATGGAAAAAAGTCGCCGAATATATCCATGATAATGGAGGATCATATCAATTTGGTTATGCCACTTGTCGAAAACGGTGGATTGCGCTTAACGATGTTGATAAAAAGGTATGAGATTGTGCCGGATTTTGAAAGAAGGATCATCCGACCCCAAAATTAAGCCATCTCATATATCAGATACAATGATTAGTGGGAAGCACGATACATTCGTGAATCGGCGGGCTTGGATTATCACTTAATGCCGGGAAAATACCAGCGAGCAATCGAGAGGCCGTTGATTGATTATGCGTCCGAGTAGAAAGGTAATGCTTGGCTGGCTTTGTGTTATGACTATGGTTTAATCAAAAGATATCTTAGCTTGCCTTGATTCGTGCTATATCTTTCCGTCTATAGGTTTATCCAAGGTACCAGATTGTATGTGTTGATAATCGACTGTGTGTAGAGGAACTCCGATTGTCTCGAGAACATCAACAAGTATGTTCTCATCCTTACGCACAGCATCCCATTCGATCTCACTCTTCACCAGTAGTGTACCCGCTAGAAGAGTGCCATTCAAAGCAATATTTCCGATGGATTTTCCATCAGCATCCTTGATTTCAAGCCCTTCCGACGTTCGCGGACATAAAACCATAGATTTTTTGGTGAGTCCCAGGTTATAGCTTATAGACAATTTATCCATGTGGTTTTCAGATTGCGTGGTTTTCATCAGCTGGCAAGCTTTCAGATGTAAATTCAAGTAGGTTGTGTGCAAATCTGACGGCCGAACGTTGACTGGGAGAGATGCGGCGAAGTATGTGAATGGGAGCTCTGCATCAGGCATTAGCCATGTATTCATAAGGGTGCAGAACAATTACCTGGTGCGGGCGTTTCAGTGAGACGGTCTACCAATGGAGACCATTCCAACTCTTTCCCTAATCCCGTTCTCATGGATTCGACTGGAAGAAATTGGATATGTCTATGGGGCTGCGATGCTCCAGAGTATTCCCCTGAATTAAAGAACCCAAACAATTCCTCTTCTGCTACATGGTATAAATTCAAACAGTCATATGCTGCCTCAAGATCCGCTTCCTCCAACAAGTGCGTCTGTTCTTTGAAATCTTTGGTTGCAAGAATGAAATGATCCGGTATGAAGGGAAACTTATTAAGTACGAGGTTGTGCGACCCAAATTCCCCTACAAGCAACGACGAGGACGGGTTTAGGAATGGATTGAATGGTTTTTGAGAGGTATCTTTGGGCTTGTCGGCCTTGGCTTTATGTGCCAATGCTGGGGAGTATCGCAATTGAAACTACAACCATCAGTATGTGTAGCTGATAGAGGACAGCCATAATGAGCTCTTACTGGCATCGAATTGCAATGCAAAATGGCCAATTGAGTTTGGAAATATGTGATATCGCCAGCAGCTTGAGCTGCTTTAAATTTCTCGCGAACCAGGGCAGGTAAGTTTCGCATGATTGTGGAATTGAGAGGTAAAGAAGTTTAAGGATGTTAACAAACTTGGTGTCTAGAGTTTCTTTCCCCTGATAAGACATGCTCGAGACAGGGTTGCGGCGATAAGAATAATGCCCGATGACGGTGACGTTGATGCGTGCCAAAATATCAATGCAATGCTTTGACACGATGAAAATTTAAAAATTATATTCATTATTAATTCGAATTCTGAATGATTGGATACTGTGCTATCGAATTCTATCAGATGACAATACTCTTGCCCCAAATATAGCATCGCAGCAGCTATATCAAAATGGCGAACAATAATCACATTTCACAATGTCAGAGTCTCAGTCCCTCCCTTGACTGGCTAGATTAGTTCAACAGGATGCTAAAATATAAGATCACAGTCATGGATTTGGAGATGAAGTTATCAATCTTGCCATTGTCTTCACTCTCACTCGAGACAGTATCCTTACTCCCATGATGACGGCTACTGAGATTCAGTTGATCTCCTAGAAACCAGAGATTCTCATATTACTTTTTTCAGTCATCGAGTCACACTGTTTCCAATAACTTCTATCTAGCATTCTTTTCGAAGTAATGCTCCTGCGGTTCTTCAGACTCAATTCCAACATTTGGTAACAACCTGGTGGCACAGCAGAACCATTATAAGGAACCTAAAGACTACCAAAATCACCGCCTTCCCAAATTGAAACAACGGGGAGATGGTAGTTGTTTCTCTGCTATCCATTTTCGGAGACTTTCAGATTCACAAATAGCTTTGTGGCTCATGAATGTTCGTGAAGCAAGTTCTTCTTAGTTCAGATGCCCCCAACTTTCCGAAAGAATGAAAGAAACATGGATTTATGCTGCCGCAGTGTTGCATACAATTATCTCATAAATACATGTTATTATTCATAATATTGGAATCAAATGATGTCAGCACATACGCTTGTATTCTAGATGCTATAAAAGTAGCGAGACTGTTAAATTGCTAAACAACGAATCCCTTCGTTACATACTCGAGGAGACCAATCCAAGAATAGTTTCCAAAGCAAAGTGCTGGCTATATCTCGCGTTCACTACTTTCTTTCTTGTCTATGAGTGTTTCTCAAATATATAAATGTGTGATTCATTGCTATTCATGGTAGGGATGATTGAGTAAATCCACAAGTGACAACACATGCATCACTTCAACATTATTTTGAATTTACAAAGCGAGCACTCTCTTGATAATGCCTTTAGAATAATTAGATTCTCAATTGATTCACCAAAGCTTACAGTTTTCTGATTTACGACGCGCCCCCTTCCCTCTCTCTTCCGCACTTTCTCTAATCCACTTGTTGATCTTTTCACATGGCAGCTTTCAATCTGCTGACAGATTCGACGTTTGACTCGATCAGTAATATCTAAAGCTGGGAAAAATTTTAGTTGCTGCGGCAATCTGTTCTTAATTTTTCTAAGAACAGCTCTATATTTTGGTCTGGTTCGATGTCAAACTCTGCTGCGACTTTGTCTCGTGCTACCAGCATTGGCTGTCGAGGACTACCGGCCAGATGAAATAAACGTGGCTACACAAACCTTTGACTTCAGGAAGAATCTCCAAGCAAGTCTAATTGCGTATACATACATGAGATCGCTTCCGCATATAAATGCAATCAAACAACAAACAAAAAGCATATAAAGCTATCATTCCAATCCGGTTAACATTACTCATTTCATGTTCATTGCCCTCGACTCGAATCCATCGAATCCACCTACTCGCTATCACTCTCCACCTACCCCAAAAGACATTGCGAGAGTAATCAAAGAAGGGAGCGAAAGCAGTCTATACATTCCACAAGGACGGTGGTTACGTTGGTAGATGTTAGTAGAGATGGAACTATACTCTCAGCAATCACCACAATCCCCGCAGAAGGGCAGTCCTCCGACAGAGTGTCGCCATCATGGATGTGGTTACTGTTGCTTTGACTTGTGTCAAAATGAAAATAAAATGCTAATAGCAACAGTCTCATATTTATATGGCGATGCCTTAGATTGACCCGTAGATGAGGATGACAAATGTGTTGTTTCACTCAATTATGGGAGGACAAAGCAAGAGACATTCTGTGCGTACATGGAGATAATTCCTGTGATGGGGATGGTTTCTCTGATGAAGATAGCTCCCCTGACTGGAAGAAACGTTACGGCATTCCAAAGACCATCCATCAACTAGCCAAGTTGATCATTGCGGACTTTGCTTGAAATGGGCATTTTACTTCGGTATTGGCGATGGCTCTATGGAATTTCCGTCGAAAACTTGCACTCTTTGCAATATGGGCAGGGCCTAGATTCTTCCTCCTCGTTTATTGGCGGTTATTTTCTTCTCTGTCTTTTGTCCAAGGCCTCAAGGGTTCTTCGCATGTTTTTGCCTGGTTCCTTTCGAGCATCCGGTTATGCGTATCAGCGGACCTAGTACTGGGTGCATGAGATCATGCTGTCGGTGGTAGCTGTTTATCATTTTTATGTCAATCATTCAATGGCACAAAACTGCTTAGTGTAATTCACATCGTGTTTTGGGTTCTCTGCAAGTTTCTCATTACGTTCCTTGTGATATTTCCAACGCGAAAACATGTATCCAGGCACATAAACTCTAATGGTGACACAATCTCGACAATCTCAGGCCCTTGCGGCGTGTTCACATTCAATAGTAACCGAACCTCTTAGAATCGCTGAAGATTATCAATATTGCCCCACCACGCTATGTCTGGAGTTGGCATCTTTCAGCTCGTTCCTAAACGACACTTAGGGATCTAGGTTGCTGCAGTCAGCAATGAATTGGGTATGATTACCCATGTTTCAACCAATACAGATAGCAACGATTACAGTATTGTCTTATTGCAAATCTTCAATCTCGAATACACTTGACATGGCATTAACAGAGTATTTTGACATAATATATGAGCTACGCGGGCTACTCATCAATCAGTAAATTCTTGAACACTGACATTTTTCACATCGGACAAGATGTATCTGTCGTTCTCATTCGTGGTTTTTCTATCTATCTTCCACGATGTGGCATGCCACCCAGTATTCCCAGGGCGCGTCCTAGAGAGGTCAGCAGATCTCCTACCAGTATACGATTATGTGATAGTAGGAGGAGGGACAAGTGGACTTGTCGTTGCAAATCGTTTGTCTAAATATTCTCGTCAGTCCAGTACCTGAAATGTTCTCTTCGTTTCACTTATGCTAACATTAATCCAGATGCCACCGTTCTCGTGATCGAGGCGGGTAATTTGTACGTCCTCAAATTCCCATGATAACCCCCCAAACTCACACCACCTCAGTCACAAAAATGAAGATTTTATAAAAATCCCTCTAATAACCACCGCCAACATTCCCGTCCTTGGTAATGGTCCTCGTGGCACAATCTACGATTGGAACACAACCTCAACTCCTCAAGCAAACCTCGTGAATCGATCGATTGACCTTCCGGCTGGGAAAGTAATTGGCGGTTCTTCCGCCATAAACGGAATGGTTTTCATGCGCGGTAATGAAGCGGAATATAACCATTGGGAAGAGCTTGGAAATTCTGGATGGAATTGGGAGGGCTTGTTCCCTTATTTCAAACAGAGCGAACATTTTACTCCTCCTGATGAAGAGGAAGCGCAAGAATGGGGCATTGGATATGATGCGAACGTTCATGGAGAGACCGGTTTTCTTCAAAATGGATTTCCAAAATTTGTTTGGCCTAGTACTAGTAAGTTGCTCTCTGTACAATTTACTTTTCCAATTTCTGCCGGAAGCAAAGAATCCAATCTTAAAACTCCCAGAAAACTTTTTGAATGCCTTCTTTGAACTCGGCGTCTCGTACATAAAAGACTCCCTCGCGGGCCTCAACACTGGCGTATTCTTCATCCTCCTTTCTATAACCCCTGATACTCAAGAACGCAGTACATCTCAAGCTTTTTTGCCCCCAAGCTCTAAGTTAACTATTCGTCCTAACTTACATCTATTGACTTACAATACTGTTACTAAAATTCTTTTTTCTTCTCCTTTTAATTATTCATCCACAAAGTCGGAGGAACCGAGAGCTACGGGAGTGGAATATGCAACTGGTGTGGAAGATGAGAGATATACGGTGAGCGCTAGAAAAGAAGTGGTGCTTAGTGCTGGAGCACAGCGAACACCGCAACTACTACAGATTTCTGGAATCGGACGGCGTGATGTGTTGGAAGATCTAGGAATTAAAGTTGTGGTTGAGAGTGAGGGCGTTGGTGAGAATTATCAAGATCACTTATTGTTTGCTACTGTTAGCGCCGGTATGTTATCTTGCTTTGTGTCAATTTAGATTATCCGGCTTTTGGATGAATATGCTAATTTGAGTCAATTTGAAGCTCCGAATATCGAGATTCAAACCGGGAATTTAAGTACCAATGCTACTTGGCTTGCAGAAATGCTTGAACTATATCACGAGAAAAGGGAAGGTAAGCTACCATGCTGATGGTTTTCCGAGGCATATAACCATACTAATTCAACATCGTCATTACTAGGACCCTTCACAACCGCCTCAGCAAACGTCTTTGCTTTTCTCCCTCTCGCCACAATCTTGAATGGTTCCATCCCTTCTACCCTCAGCACCCTCCACTCTCTTTCTCAATCCCCAAACATATCCCAATACCTCCTCCCATCCACCCCCTCCTCCGTTCTCTCCGGCTACAAACTCCAACATCAAATCCTCACCTCCAATCTACTCTCTACAAATACCTCACACATGGAAATTATCGTCAGCGACGGCATTATCCTCCCCGCCCTCCAACTTCCCTTCTCCCGTGGCCGTGTCTCCATCTCCTCATCCTCTGCATTCGATTTTCCTCTTCTCGATCCAAATTACCTTTCGCACCCAATAGATATGCTACAGCTTACCATCGCGTTCAATTACACGCGTCTCATGCGTACTACCTCCTCTCTCAAAACCATCGGCCTGACGGAATTGTATCCGGGTCCCAATGTGACAAGTCAAGCAGAGATTGAGGAATTCTTGCGGGAAGCGGTAGCGAGTGAACATCATCATTCGGGCACTGCATCAATGTTGCCGAGGGAATTGGGTGGTGTGGTGGATGAGAAATTGAGAGTGTATGGGGTGAAGGGATTGAGAGTCGTGGATGCGAGTGTGATTCCGATGATTGTTGGGGCACATTTGCAGGGGACTGTGTATGGGGTTGCGGAGAAAGGTGCGGCGAGGATTTTGGAGGATGCATAGGGCTGTGAGTAGCTAATTCTTCGAGAAGATTGTCAGGGTGGATAGCTCTTGTCAGGAATTTGAAACAGTCGATACGCAACTGGGTCAGAGTCTAGCAAAAAATGATATTCATTTCAATGAGCCCCACAATTGAGCTTTCCAGCCATATTGCTATCTATATAAACCTTTTTTCTACCCAATTCTGCAGAATAAAAAAATTCAACCGTCACTTCAGAATATTAAAGGTGATTCCGCCGATATCATCTTTTAGCGTCACGTATAGCAGGTCATATCTGGAGCTGGCCACAAAGCAGCCTCAAGCTGAAGGAATCTGAGTCTGATAAATGCGAAACGCTGTCTGAACATATCAATGAAATATGTCAACAAAAATAATCATCGACGACATTTAAACCTAGACGGACCATACCACACACAAGATCGTCTTCGTGGTATGCGAAGGAACTCTGGGCCGTGGAATTCACAGATCGGGTTATGGGTCTGAGAGTAAGAACGACTCGGCGCCATATTGGAGTATTGATCCTAACTCA
Source organism: Sclerotinia spermophila (assembly GCA_038090695.1). NCBI lineage: Eukaryota > Fungi > Ascomycota > Leotiomycetes > Helotiales > Sclerotiniaceae > Sclerotinia > Sclerotinia spermophila. The sequence goes on from JBBMOJ010000104.1 coordinate 51,200, forward strand.
CAATGAATGTGACACTCACATGCTTATGGGTGAGCGCCCCAGGACTTGTAAGTTGTCAATTTATCTCTACGGAGTAGAGTTCGTTAGTCATGATCTGGTATTCTGAACCGAATTATTTACTTATTTGAGTGCTGCGTCTCTGTAGTATTTCCATTCCAAAGAACAGTCAAGGATGAACATACAAGAGCCCGAGGGAATAATCCACAACTCTAAGAACAAGAACGGGTTTGGAAGATTTTTTGGATTTCGTTACAAGGTAGCCATAGGCTTGGGGGGTTGGGACTCGTAACATATTGTGGGATGAGTCTGATATACAGGTCCAGTAGATGATAGTAACAATAAGGCCTTCCAGCGACAACACAATAAGTAAGCGATCTATCAGATGAACTCTCGATAAACAATTTTACAACACAGAAAATATCATAAACTACTCAAAGCTCAAGGCTCAAGTATTACGCGAGCGACACCAAAGCGACGAGATATAACTACGGTTTCCACGGAGCACTAAAGTCTTAGAAAGCTCTGCATTTTGAATTGTATATCCACTACCAGGATTCCAAATATTGAACTCCTTAAATAATATTCCTGTCATCTCACAGCTCCCGTGTCACGATCTTAGATTCACCTTAAGTGGCATTTTGATCTAGTGTCCACTCATCGCGGTACATCATTCACTCAGCTACCTCCTCCCTTTTCTATCATACCCTCTTGACACCTTTATGCTCTACTGCTCTCTGAGCCTCAAATCATAATCAAAACCGGGGATTCGTCGTGCGATGCTTATATGAGAACCTTTTCACTTCCTCGTCTCGATCTTCAAAGCTATTACATATACATCGAGCTCAGGTATTCAATGTCCTCTCATGTTAACATAAATTCTTTAGTGCTGCTTTTCTGCATCTCTTTTGATGTTATTGCAATTTCAATTAGAAGGCACAAGAAGAATATCAACCGCGACAACGAAAGAAAGACAAAACGACAACAATAACACAGCAATCCACGACAATGAAAAATTAATCGGAATTCAGACCGTAATCAACCTCACATCCTGTCCTAGTCCTGGCGAAATTGTATTCCCGAACCAATTGTACTGAAAATATCATACCACGCTGGAAGAATTTCGGGTTGAGCATAGAAGGAAAGCCCAATTGTGGGTTGAATTCCACTCTTGAGAGACCGGAATTTTATATTCCACTATGAATAAACCGGAATGGAATCTTGTGGATCTATAACGCCCCTCAACATTACAACCAGATATTCACTGTTCCAAATTTCCCAGCCGGTGGACAACGCCCCCCCCCCCCATGAGAACATAAGCCCGGGACATCGTAAGTGATAAAGCGGCCACCATCTCAAGGTAATTCATGTTTAATCTGCCGTCGACGTCCCATTCGCAAAAACTTCTATTTTTATAAGATAGAAACTTTGCGCATAAACAATCTCAAGAATAACATGCTGTGCTATACATGTAATAAAAAAAGCACTGTACACAGTGTAGATCTAGGAATCGATACATCTGGAAAGTTAAACATGAAATAGCATCTGACATAAAAATCCCTGAGTGGAAACAAAGACGCCGGAAAGGTATCCGACGATACGAGGAAAAATTCGCTGACGTTAAGGACATGGCAAGAAGTAGGTACCCACAGAGAATAAAATCATTGTTGTGCTGAGATCCGCGGGGAAACCAGCCATGTACGTGGACTTCGCACATTACTAAATTGAGGTATATTAATAGTACAAATTTAACACGACAGCTTTCGAGACTTTGGGAGATACTTCTGACTCCTGGTCCAGTATTGATGATATTAATCTGTACGCTTCGTGTAAAATCCAAGTCATACAACAAGACCACTTTTTTGATCGCGAACTCTCCTCTCAATAATATTCAAAAGCCAATATAAATCAACCCCTGGTTTCACATTCATACATACATCAACACTCCGACTCTCAAGCCCATGCAATCCAAATTTCCCAGTGACTCTAGAAGTAATGAAATCAAACATAAATTCAAAGACTCAACTTATTCCGAAATACTTCTATCCTTAGATAAATAATTCAAGAGCGTAACAAATCACTTTTCATTTTCGGTATCGAAATCATCGCACACTTTGTTGCTTCCTCGATGCAACACAGAAACCTTAAAAAAGCATGCGGAGCTATGGAAAACACGACAATCGAAGAATATTAGACACTGCCAAGGAAAGTCATTGAAAACATCCTGCAACCATAGCATTTACGAAGTGCCACTTATGAAGCATTACCCCATTGCCCCCGAGAAATTTCAAGAACTTTGACCATTGTAGATCTCATTTTGCTTCATTTGACCACAAGAAACAGGTGATGGGTCTTTGAATTCAAGCAGCCATCCCCCCATCTCCATGATAAACTGCACCAGTAACATAGGAACTTTCCCCACTCAATAAGAAGGCTATAATCGCAGCCATTTCCTCTGCAGTACCAAGTCGATTCAAGACAACAGAATCATGTTGAACCGCATTGGCATTTGCCTCTTGAGCTTGCCGCATTATTGGTGTATCGATTGGACCAGGAGCTAAAGCATTAACTCGAATGTTCCTGTCACCGACTTCTTTTGCAGCAGTACGAGTGAGGCCAATAACACCATGTTTACTGGCGACATAAGGACCACTCCTCGGAAATCCTGCATCGAAGCACTTGGTATGAGCACAAATTCGAACATCAACTTGATGTGATGAACATCACTAACCTTGTGTTCCAGCAACGGATGCTACATTGACAATACTTCCACCATTCTCAATCTTTGATAGCTCAGCCCTCAAACAGTACATCATTCCAGTTAGATTAACCGCGATGACTTTATTCCATTCGTCATCCTCTATGTCTTGGACCTTCCATACACCATAATGGTTACCAATGATCCCTGCGCAATTGGCAGCACCATCAAGCTTCCCAAATTCATTCACAATCTCATCCATCCAGTCGTCAACTGATTGACGGTTTGAAACATCGACTATTGAGCCCTTGGCTTTTGTGAGAAAAACACCTCCCATGGCAGTTTGAAGAGATTTACTGGATATATCTCCAATGCAAACAATCGCGCCACGTGAACTGAGAAGCTTGGCTGTAGCAAGACCAATCCCCGATGCGCCTCCCGTGATGGCGATGACTTTACCTTTCATCGACATGGTGGTGTTGCGCTATTAGTTTGCTCGGTGATGATGGTTGCAAACAGCTTGGATATTGATAGAATGGATCGTGAAATTGAGAAAGTGGTAGTTGAGAACAAACAAAGCATGATGTCAAGATGAGGGGTAAGTGGTAATGAACACAGAGCCGTTAATGGCTGTTTGAACTGCAAACGTGATTGATTCAAAAAAGAGTATCACGAGTTTGACATCGACATCGATTGGTTTATAAGTAGAGGGAAAATAATTCAGATGATATTTTTGTACGCCCAGTTGGATGCTGTATTTTACACAAAGGCAGCGACATATCTATATGATTAGTGGTAGATTGCGCGACTAATACTGGTACCACCCATAGTTTATACACTTTCTTCTCAAGGTTGTCGTCTGAAGCTCTTCTGAGACATGTTGGCGGTGTGGGTGGTTGTTGTTGTAGGTTGTTGTTGTAGGTTAGTTGACTCAAGTTGAGAACCCCAGAACTCCATAATAAGCATAACTTTATGAATATTTTTCATAACATACATAGAATTATGCCAACCACGCTAGCCCCCGCATTTTGCGTCTCATGACAACATACTAGAACAGGGGAAAGGGTTGAGGGAGATGGTCCCGGCGGTTTCGTACATCGTACCTTGAATGGGGTGGGATGGGCGTACTAGGTAAAAAGAGAGAGAGAGAGAGAGAGAGAGTTTGGTCTTATGATTGTCTTCCCTTAAGAACAAAGTCTAGTAAGCAACACTTTCTCATCGTTTTTCATTGCCAACTATTTACTATTCTTCGTTATATGAAGTCAGAATAGTTTGTGAATGTTTAAATTTCATTTGATTCCTTCGTTCCTTCTTGATTTTTCTTACGTGCTTCTTTTTATGGTACTTTGATGATACGAGTACATACATACGCACACACATACATGCACGCATCATAAAATATCAACCATGCGTTGGACACATTATCTTCAGGTTGCATCTGCAATAGCAGCAACGGTCGCACAAGCTTCTACATTGACTCCGCCAGTGATACCATTAATTGTTCGAAATCCATATTTGAGTGCTTGGTTAGGACATGCGAGAGAGAATCCATGGGAACATTGGCCAATATTCTGGACAGGTCAAGAGGTATGGAATGGAAGAATATCTCTCTGCCATTACAGTCCGGTCACTAAAATTGCCATCTTATATAGATTGGATTCTCCGTGCTTGCTTCAGTCCCAGGATCCGATACCGTCTATCCATTGTTAGGTAGACCTCACGATTCATTGAATAAGAGCGGAGAAAGGTAAGCTTTGGAGCTATTGTTATTCAATGTCGAATTGCATACAGCGACTAATTCATCTAAAGCTTCAATGTATCATATCCTACATTTCTAGGCGCTACTTTTGATGCATCAACTACAAACCTCACTTATAACATTCCGTCGCCTTCCACATTCCAAGAGCCACTCGAGATCGTTCTATCCTTCCTATCTCCAATTACACCAACCTCTACTTTTCGACAATCAATACCTGCGGCATATTTAACTGTGCATGTTACCGGAGATTTCAATCTTGATGTATACTTGGATATAAATGGATTGTGGGTTAGTGGTAATAGGGCCAATGCCATTGATTGGACATTCAGCCAAAGTGAACCAGCAAAGGATAGTAAGGACCCACCACTAAAGGTCTGGAAGGTCAAAAGAGTAGTCGAGCAATTGTTCACTGAATGGGGTGACCGTTCAGAATGGGGGCAATTACACTTCACTGGTCCGGCTGAAGCCAACCATCAAGCTGGCACATCTGCTATACTGCGGACCAACTTCTCCCGAAGCGGGAAACTACAAAATATTGTCGATACCAACTTTCGAGGAATTATGGATGAGGAACCAGTTTTTGCATTCGCCTATTCTTTCAAGCTCAATTCTACTGCTAATTCCACTTCTGCTGAGAGTGGAAAGACATACGCTAGTGCTCTATTTACCATAGCACATATCCAAACTCCTGTCATTCAATTTGCGTCCGCTCGAGGCTTGACAGCTATGCGTCCATTATGGGCTTCTTATTATCCTGACCCTGATGGCCTGCTTGAATACCACTATAACGACTTTCAGAAAGCTTTTAATCTTGCCAGCAACTATTCCGACCAACTCGCGATTGACGCTCTACAATCTGGATCTGAGGACTATAAGGATATTCTCGCGCTCAGTGCACGTCAAGTATTAGGGGCTGCTTCGTTCGCGGGTACTCCTGATGATCCTGTTATCTTCTTCAAGGAGATTTCTTCTGATGGAAATATGAACACCATTGATGTCATATACCCTGCCTTCCCGTTCTTCTTGTACACCAATCCTAGATGGTTGGCATACATGCTGGAGCCTTTAATCGAACACATGCTCAGTGGCCAATATCCGTAAGTTTTCCATCTTCCGAGATCACGTTTAATGTTTGCTAATCACTGATAGTAATGACTACGCCATGCATGATCTTGGTTCGTCATTCCCTAATGCCACGGGACATCCAGATGGTAGAGATGAATACATGCCTGTTGAAGAATGCGGCAATATGCTCATCATGGGCTTGGCAATGGTCAACTCACTTAAATACGACACTAAGCCAGCAAGCATTTGGTCCAACCAAGGTGATCACAAGACTAGTCAATTCATTGAAAGTGCTTTCCCACTTTTTGTTGATGCGGATGGTATGGATGATAGTGTTGGGGGTCCCATTGAGGCCAAGGGGGAAAAGCAAGCAAGAAAATGGGTGAAAAAATCGTATAAACTATGGAAGCAATGGACTGGCTATTTGGTTAGGGAAACTCTTATTCCTAGCAATCAATTGTCAACCGATGACTTTGCGGGGTGGTTAGCCAACCAAACAAATCTTGCACTGAAGGGTATCATAGGAATCAAGGCTATGAGCGAAATCGCCGAAGTTGTTGGTGAAACCGAAGATGCTGTTTACTACCGCAATATTTCCGAAACTTACATCAAATTATGGGAAGAGGAATTTGCCTTTTCCAAAGATGGAACTCATGCTAAATTGGCGTATTCCTGGTATGGATCATGGACGATTCTATACAACCTGTTTGCAGATTCGTTACTTTGTTTCCATATTCCATCAAGCTCATCATCTATTCCAAGCATCGGGAACGATCAAAAGCCTATTGCTCTTCCTAATCTTCCAACTTCAAAGACCGGGTTTGTGAGTGACAAGGTTTACAAATTACAGAGTGATTGGTATCACTCAGTTCGACAGAAGTACGGTTTACCTCTCGATAGCCGACATCTATATACCAAGAGTGATTGGGAATTCTTTGCAGTTTCAGTTGCTAGTAAGAAGGTTCGCGAAGAAATTGTTGACTCGATTGCATTATGGGTCAATGAGACTACAACAGGTATGTAATCTTATATTGGCAAAGAAATGATACCTGGAGCTAACACTGTTATAGATAAACCACTCACAGATTTGTATGATACTGAGGGAACTGGCGGATTCCCGGGTATCGAGTTTAAAGCTCGACCAGTTGTTGGAGGACATTTTGCATTCTTAGCATTAGAGAGAGCATGTGATGGGAAGGCTGTTGCTGCATTAGACTTCTTAAATGAAGACGAGAAGTTAGACGTACATGAAGAGATGATGCATAACGAGGAATTGTAGATTAGCGTATTATTAGCTTGGTGGTCATGTCTCTAGATATCTCTTACATACACTGAGTCTGATTAAATCAAGGGAAGAAAGCACTGTAGGCAAATGCATTTCCTTAGTACAAATTGCATGGAACGGATTATACATAGAACCAATGAGAATGCTATTGTTGTACAGTACTATAGGACAGACATATTTTGGATATGCTATGATTCATTCATATTCCTTGATTTTCATGTGCAGTACCCTTGCCTGGCGGGTGGCTATGATGATATCGAGCATAACCTTACAGTCAAACTCAAAATTTAGCCTTGGAGTCTATTTGCTTCCCCCATCTCTATATTCATTTGAACCTATCAGCAATAAAAATCCTTCTTCTGATCCAACAAAGAAAATCGCCTGTCGCTGCTTGTAAAACCCGTACTCCCGTGACTCCGTACCTAATTGATGATTGATACCTGATACCTGATACCTGATACGTGATAACCAACTTTTATCTGATACCTCCAATTATTTGTTTTCAGCTTCACCGCTTTATTTAGCTTAGCCGCTGTCGGTTAGTGTTAGCGCTAGGCCCAATTTTAAATTCGCGACCAACTTCTTTTACCTGACCAAACCTTAAACGTACCTCTTTCTTCCTTTCAACAACAGACCCTTCTTCATATTTTGTTTCTTTATTAATCCATTACACTTCATCAATAGTATCAAATATTTGCATTAGTGCAATATTACTTGATATTGTCCTTTCTATTATCCACAGGTCTTGAGCAATATAGCTCGAGAATTCGTTTGCGACAGCTTCCCATTTCAAATCAACAAAACAAAACAAGCCAACCCTTTTTTACACATTTCGTGTATTTGTCTTACAACAACACTTAATCATCATGACTTCCACTATGGATTACGAGAACGAGAACGGCACTCGTTACGAAGGTATTTATTTTCATTAATTCGCATGTTTTGAAACGTGTTTTGATAATTGGTATTCATTTGCTAACTTGTTACTTCACTTTTAGATGAGGCTCCTCGTTACGAGCGTGATCGCAGCGCATCCCCTCGTCCAACCCGTCGCAATGACAGCCCACGTGGAGGACCTCGCCGATCTGCTTCCCCAGACAGAAACGGTCGCGCCGATGAGCGGTTAGTTTACTTCATTACGAATCACCAATAATATATTCTGACAATTACCAACAGCAGTGGACCTAAGAATGATCGTGGACCTGGACCCCAAGATGATGGCGCTGTCAACCCAGGCTCCAACCTTTTCGTTACTGGTATTCATCCACGTCTTCTTGAAGAAGAAGTTTCTCGTCTTTTCGAGAAATACGGTGATGTCGAGAAGTGCCAAATCATGCGTGATCCTCACACCCGTGAATCTCGTGGCTTTGGTTTCGTCAAGATGATCACTTCTGATCAAGCCGATGCTGCCAAGGAAGGTTTGCAAGGTGAGGTCATTGAAGGCCGCACTTTGAGCATTGAAAAGGCTCGGCGTGCTCGTCCTCGTACCCCAACCCCTGGCAAGTACTTTGGTCCACCAAAGAGAGGTATGTATCTATCCATCCTTCCTTCTACCTACACGGCTAACGAAACACAGAGGATCCTCGTGGACCTCCTCGTGGTGGATGGGGTGGAGATCGTTACGATGATCGTCGCCGTGGAGGTGGATACCGCTATGAACCATATGGTGGTGGACGCTATGGTGGCAGAGATGACCGAGACCGAGGCTACAGTCGCCGTGATCGTGACGACTACAACGACGCTCCCCGTGGAATTGATCGTTACGCCGGACCCCGCGATGGTGGTGATCGTTACAGCCGCTCTGGTGATGATCGCCGTGGAGGTGGAGGAGGATACGAAAACCGTGATCGAGGATACGACAGAGGTGGTCGTGATGATAGACCAGCTCGAGACCCGGCTCCCGCTGCTGCCTATGGTGATCAAGCTCCTCGTGGAGATGCTCGAGAGCCATATGGAGGTAGAGCCTACGATGATGACAGACATTCCCGTCGTGAATATTAATTGCTAACCAACATAGGTGGTGAGCGCCCTGCTCGTTAAATTGCACGATCTCGAAGAACGCAGAAGACAGCTTTGGGTCTGCGACTTTCATTGATGCGGGTGTACCTCCACTTGTGCTTCTCTTCTCGTTTGTATTCATCATGGTCCAAAGCTTCGGGGCAACGGAAAAATGCCAAAAAAAAAGTGCGCTGGTATACAAATGTTGCGGCGGAATTCGAGCGAGAAAACACGATTCCCTTTTGATTTCTTTTTACAACGGATGCTAGGATTTCTTTCATAATATTCAGGTTTTTCGGTTCGACATACGGTCATTTGGGCGGAGTTTACAGCACAGACGATCCTTTAGTATAGGGGTGCGTTCTTCCATGGGACATATCACTGGCTCTTTTCGATCAGCTTCCCTCATCACCTTATGTCCTCCTTGTATCACTATTCAGTTGAGACAGAGATTTTTTATCGCAACCAATTTGCCACGGCCCTATACGCCTCGAAGATCTTGTCCACTTCGTTCGTCTTTAGTCGCCATAAACAAAAGAATTCGATACAACTCATACTCACTACACTTAATACCCATGACAACATTACAAAAGAATATTTCGCAAAAAATGCATTTCGATACGTATTACATATTGACAGCAAGTTTCAACGTGCTTGTTAATTTCGAAAGAAGATTATTTTCGATTTCACTCAATGTCGCCCATGATGATAATTGCCACCTGTCGTGCTCGCCCCCAATCCGCCCTACTCACAAAAAACACAATAGCATTCATACAAACAAAGAAACACCCATCAATCCCATTTTCATAGGCGACTAGTCGTAATCCAACCATGCCTATTGCATTCATATATCATATCTCGCAATGTTATCGAGACCAGTAATCGCCCAAAATATTGCATCCGGTCAGAATGCACTCCCAAATTCGCAATTCTGAGACTATACGTAGTGTCATTCTTGATGCAAACGGTAGTTATCATGAACACGAAATTATCCGCACAAAGCCATTGTTTTCGATGATATAAAAGAACAAAGGAAAGACCAATATTTGATCGAAAGAAATAAAGAAAGGTAATTCTCCGAATAGTAGAATCTAAGAGCTGACTGATATTATTATCGTTTTGTAGGTAAATCCATGGATACGCTACAACATTCCTTTAATACAAGGGAATGTGGAGTGGCGTTACGCAATGATTGTGTGATGTCTTACCTGAGCAAATAAATCCCATGGTTTGGTTGAGAATTTACATGGGTGATGGAAACACGAGCCATGGCATAACGGGAAAGTTTCCGTAATTCAGACATTGATCTTTTGTATTGTGGCTTGAGAAATATAGAAAATAGGTATATAAAGGTTGGTGGTATTGAGGATATTTCTTTTATGCGGTTGTTTGTGTTGAGTTGTTGCTTTTTTGCATTGTTGCTTTTAGTGCCGGTCGTGATTATTGAAGGATTGAATTGATTGGGTTCTGCAGATGCATTGGAGGTTTTAAAGGTGGATGACCAAGAGAGAGTGATTCGGAGCTGCGGAGTTGAGAAAGAGGTGGATGGCGGCTTACTTGATAATCTGTACTACGTTGTCGCCTGGTAGGTAGATGTAGATATGTATTAGATTATTTGGAAATATATTTTATGCTATGAGTATTTGGATTATAAAACTTCGCCCTAATGTGATCTCTGTTATTTGCTTCGTTTGTATGAAGGAATATCCAGTCTTAACAGCTGAATATATTGATGGAATATCTAGATAAAAGCATTCTTTTTATATTATATAACACCAAACTCTCTTTTTTCCTCATCCCTAGACCCTTCTCGGATTGGATTATATATTATATATTGGATTTGTATTTTTATATATCAGTAGAGGGAGATAATTAGAATATTAATCTCACTCATCTAATTACTATAATCTTATGAGTTATGAGTTGTGGATAAATCACTATGAGAGCAGACTTTGAAATTTGGACTTTGGAGTGGGAAGTTTGAGAATTTGAGTATAGTGATAATGATAATGAGATGAAGTAACATGACCCAGGAGAAGAGAGATATGTATATAAATATAGGAAAGTTGAGAATACTGAAATAGAAGAGATGTGATGAGGTGATGAGGTGATGAGATAATGAATGAATAGAATAGAATGAAAGGATATTATAATATAAAGAGATTGAGATGTGATAATATAATTAGATGTAAAATAAGAGATGTATAGTCTAGTATAGGTATTGGTATTGGTATTAGATATTGGGAAGTTGTGAATGGTGAGAATGGTGAGGTGAGGTGAGGAGGAGGAGGAGTATAATGATGAGGTGAGTAGGATATAGAGATATAAAGATAAGGAGGCGAGGAGATATAAACAGAATATAAATACATTTATAATAATAATAAAAAGAACTCAAGAACCATCATGGACGCAATGGTATTGATAGCACAAGAGAAGAGATGAGCGAATATAAGATCTTGATGTTTATAAAATTCATCGCTATGCTACAAAGCTGTGCTATATTATCCTACTATACTCTACGCTATGCAATACTATACTATATTCCAATCTCTACAGAAACAGAACAAGTATCTGGGTATCTTACACCAAAATGCATTCAACAAATCCTAACAGTTAAAGGGAGAAACCATCAGTCAATCCCATTTCACAACATCCTTCCTCTCCATAATCCAGCCATACACTCACTCACTCATCACACACTTTTTCAGCACATATCCTATTTTCTCGATATTAGCATTTCTTCTTCCACACTCATCCATCAAATCGTCTCCATATCGATGAAGTAAAAAGAAAAAAATGCAAAGGAAACTAAAATCAGAGGTGCACAAAGTGCTCGGTTGTATCGCCATAACGAGGTTCTTGAGGCCTCTCAGTAACACGGACCAATTTTGCTCATCATATTGTATATTGTAGGAGGGATTGAGATGAAGTTGGATCGGGACTGGTGCTTACATTTGGTAAGTGATGGATATGTACTGAATGGTAATGCAAAGTCGATTACCTGTATATCAATCAAGTCGAAGTAGACAATAACATCTGGTCTCTAGATCAGCTACAAATGTGGCTTGAAGAATAGCAACTTCAAGAAATTGATGTGATGTGATGTGAATTGAAGAAACTGAAAAAATTATTTTCACGAAGAGATTTTATGGTGCGGGTCGTTCAATCTCGCTTCTCATTTGTCAGGGCAACGGTTGACCCACTTAAACTAGCAGACTGTACATCATGTAAAGTAGACCGACATGTTGATATTGAACATAGTCAATCAATATTGCCGGCGCTGTCGCATGAAGCAATCCACTCTCAGTGATGGATATTTTGATGTCGAGACAAGGGGAGGATGTTTGTAGATTACAAATTGAAAAATTCATGACTATATATTTGTGTCAGTATTTTAGGGAAAAGATTCACAAAGACTAGATAAACTTACCAATGAATCTTCCTACTCCCCCAAGTCTCGTTATCAAATGACATGAATGCTTAAACTTCGATACACAATCATTCAGAAGGAGGTTGCAAATTCTCCCACTGCGTCTTTTGATAAAATTCCACAACATCCTCATCCATAGCGATTTGTTCTTTAGAGTAACCCGTAACCGTAAGACCCTCCAACGTCGTTGCTCGTGATAGAGCAACATATAATTGACCCGACTCAAAAATATCCTTCCTCGATACCTCCACATGTTCCATAGTCATACCTTGACTTTTATGAATTGACAAGGCCCAGGCTAGGATGAGTGGTATTTGAGTTCTGCAAGCAAGATATCTATCTTCTACCGTTCCCACCAAATTCTCCGATGGAACCGGTGCAATCGCAGTCGTTTTACCATCCGCAAACTTTACAACCGGTCTCCAAGGATTCTTTTCAATGTAATGGTTCATTTGCACTTGTCGCCAATCTGCATTGTCGCCCTGAACCTCAGGTGCTGGCCATTTTTGCGCATTTACAAAACCAACTATTGTACCCTGAGAACCATTTACCAAGCCACCTTTTTGCTCTTGATTGTGAAGTAAAACTACTTTCGCACCAACCTTCAACGTCAAACTTGTGGGGAAACGATGATATTCCGAGATGGCGAGTCTATACTCTTCCATCTTACTATCAATCTCGCGCTGACGCAGATAGTCAAACTTCTTTCGATATAATTGACAAGAGTCGTCAAGGGCCTCCCAAACCTTCGCCTCGGATGTTATCAAGTCCAATTGAGATTTATTGAACCTGTCAACATCAAATCGCTTTGCCATGAGACGAATAGGAAAAGCATTAGGTGGAAGTACCTTGGGACGTATCAAATCATGCCACTCTTCATCGCTCAAGTCCATACCATTGCGAACTTTGTTCAATAGGTCTTTGAACTTCTCGTCCTTCTGTCGATGAATTTGCTCTAACTTGACATGTCGAAAGTTAAGCTGTTTCCACACAGGTGCATTAAATGCCCATTTATCGCCGGGCTTAAAAGGGAGATTGTCTGAACGATTCTTGCATCGATCACTCTTACAAACACGGTTAAATACCCCTACCATTTCCACTCCACATATCATGCAATGCTCGAATGGTTTCACGGGGGGAAGTTGATAAAAGTCGCCCAGAAATATCACTTGAATACCCCCGAAAGGTTTATTGGTTTCCTTTACCTTCTGGAGAAGTAAATTGAGACGCTCAAGGAATTGGCTCTCAACCATGGAAATTTCTTCCAATATCAAAACTTCAAGTCTCCGAAGAGCTTTGACTGTTCTCATCTTTATGTTATTATCATCAAGAAGTTGATCAAGACGCATTTTGAACGAATCTGGTTTCCACCCCGCAACGGAATATGTTGTTCTACCATTCAAGGGCAGTGCCGCCAATCCAGTCGGAGCAGCAACCTGAACCTTTGGGATATTTGAAATGTTATCCTGCAGCATTTTCTTTAGCCTTTCAATAATTTGCAGCAATGCAACTGTCTTGCCGGACCCAGCGGCACCCGTAAGAAAAATATTATCTCTACCCATTGCCATCTTAACCACTGCGTTCTGCTCGGCTGTAAGTTCGACAGACTTGGGAGCATTTTTGCACGTCGTAGTGATGTTATCGAAAATATCTTTATCAATCCATTCGAATTCTGAGTCTGGAATTTCAATATCGAGGTTTAATGTAGGTGTACTGTCATTAGACTTTGCCTTTTTCAACACTGGTGCGTTTTCTCCTTCCAACATGAGAAGGTTGCTGAGTGAAGTCGTACGTTCTGGACTTTTCGTGAGGCCAATGAAGATTTTTTCTTTGGGTATAGCACTGTCTTCTACCTCAATTGGTGGAGCAGAAGTTATTACGACACCAGCTTTGATGTCCATGGAAGAAAGTCCATCTTCATATTTCCTTTTCAACCCTACATGTGCTTTTAGATGATTATCAATCGCGATTTGATTCACGATCCTAGATCTATCTGTAAGATTATTCTCTAGTGTATCATGTGGTGCACCTTCAGTGGGCGCAAAGCCTTGAGATTGTATCCACTCGTTCCACGCTTCTTGGGCTTCATTGTGAGTCTCATATCCTTTGAACTTGGCACCAGAGAATCCTGATGTAGATGCTTGACATTGAGCCCAACCATCGAGAATTCCTGTTGTTCTGCCTTGGCATACTACAAAGTAGTTCTTTTTGGGCCCTCTTTTACCCATCGCAAGCGCTTTGATTTGGAAAACATCCGTTGAGTATGGTCTCCGATATTTGGTAGGTAATCTGTTGACAAAAAGGGATAGAGAAACTGGCAATCTAATCTTGAGTATGTGGCCGGCCATCAACCTATTGCGCGGGATAGGTCAATACTAGCCGGTGCAATTATAGAACCACCCAAGTTATAGAAATATCCAAGTCCAATGGCGTCATATCAGGTATGACCGATTCAAGGGGATATACTGATGTTCGAGACAATCTTTTCTATATTCATACGCGAGGTATATTTTGTTTTGGAAGGTCGGTGTCGCAAAGTCGGGATAGGTCTTAGATGATCGCATCGATCAAAGGGTATCAAGAGAAGATCTAGACTTTCCCAGATTAGATGATTAATTGTCAGCACAATATGATAAGGATAATAGCATACCAGGAATGAAGAGAATCGATTAATAACCCAATTGTTCTTGATATGGTTCTCGACCGTCAATGTCAAATGTTGGGTGGTTGGTGATATGGATGTACGGGGACTTGTGACATCAAATTGATATGAATTCCAAATCCTTTTATGGAGTAACGTACAAGTAGATAAACTGAAACCCTGATACCCACCTATTCATGAGTAGCCTTGTACGAAGCCTTGTTCAACCAATGTCAGCCTCGCCCTGGATGACTCCGGAAAGTCCGTGCTCCTCAATATGGTACAGTACATGAAAATAGATTAATTCACCCCTTCTCGACTTATTGTTCCTGTTGTACTAGAGTTATCTTTACACCATTTCCACGCCATATTCGGAATCCTCCTGCATTCCTCACAAATTCACTTCACCATGCACGACGTGTTATCATTATCACACTCTCATAACCCCAAAGGAGAAAGTCAATTGGCCATTTAAAGACTCCGGCACTCAAATCACCTTATCAACACTATCACGGAGGATTAAAAGCGGGTTTCCCGGATCTTCCCTACTATCTGAGACCTTCCTAGAGTTTCTTAGAGCTTCTTAGTATTCCAAATACTATCATGTTATAGGGTTACATCCGTACGATTGCGGCTGATGAACACCAATAACACCATTTCATACATAAGGAATGACGGAGCTGTTATGCATAAGTGACGTTATGTTATGGCGGGGTGATTGAGTGAATAGTTAAGTAAGGGATTTCACCCCTCTTTTCATTCTTCTTATTTCATTATTCTACATCAGCTCTTCAACTCTTCCACTCAACAGCTTTATATCTACAACATCATATCATATCGCATACAACCCATCTCACAATACCAAATACATAATCGCAATCATGGTTAAGGTCGGAGATTCCATCCCAACTGTCGAGCTCGCTGAGGGCAACCCAGGCCAAAAGGTCAACATTGCTGCCGAGATTGGTGAAAGTTCCGGTATCATCATCGGTGTTCCAGCAGCTTTCAGTCCAACATGCTCTGATTCCCACGTTCCTGGTTATATCCTTCACCCAAAGCTTGAGTCCGCAGGAAAGGTCTTTGTTGTTTCCGTCAACGATGCTTTCGTGTAAGAACCCCTCGCCTCCACAACTCCGACTCCACATCCTTCCCTAAGGCTGAACGTGGCTAATTATTTTATGAACAGCATGAATGCATGGGGCAAATCCCTCGACGCAGACAAGAAGAGTGGTATCCGTTTCCTCGCTGATCAAGATGGAAGCTTCACTCGTGCTTGGGATCTTGAATTCGAAGCTGCACCATTGTTGGGCACAAACCGAAGCAAGAGATATGCAATTGTTATTGAGGGTGGTAAAGTTAAGAGTGTCAACATTGAGCCAGATAACATTGGACACACTGGTATGTTTAAAGACTGGTCTATCATTAGACACATATGCTAACAATTATCTTTTCAGTTTCCGGCGCCGATAAGATTCTCGGAGAGTAAGGAAAGGATTAATGAGTGGATTGGTTTTGAATAACAGCTTATATGTCATATAGACACACGGTCAAACATCGTGAGGGGAAACTTTGAATATCGGGTCATGATAGTTACAATTGAATACTTCTTTTTTCAAAACGTAATGATTTATTTGTGAATGTTGAATGGTAATATTTCTAAAGGGGCAGGAGCCAAGGGACTAAATAGCTTTGCATATCTGCCAACACAATCCACGACTTGTATTCTCTAGAGGGCGAAAGATTCAATACCTGTATGCAGTGCCCTCTATGAGCCTTCAATTCTTTTATTTATATTAGAATTTGGAAAGCTAAGATTGAATCTATTGATATTTATTAGTTCAAAGCTAAGTATTCATCAATATTTATATCAATTTCCAATTTCCAATTTTACAAATCTATTTTCACCAATACCTCAATATATTAATATATGAAGGTATTTAATCCTATCTAGATATTTATTTTATTTTATAATGGAAAGGAATGATACTAGAATTAAAAAATTCTTTAGAAAGGGAGGATTTTTTGAATTTTATTTGTATATATATAAGTATTTAGAGTATTATAAATAGGACTTGTTTAAAAAAATCTAGATTATCTAGAGTTACTATTTATAATTGAAATATTATAAACTAGTGAAAGAGGAATACTTTGAATGATTTAATCATATAAAGAGTAAAGTAATTAACAATTATATAATATAAAATTTTGAATTGTTTTTCAAGGTATTCAAAAAACTATAATACTATAGGATAGGATCAGGGATTTAGATTTATTTATAGAGTTTTCTTTTGAATAAGGGGTTTTTTATTCTATAAATAGGATTTTATTGTAATTCCTTAGTTTAGTATATCTTTATATTTTTAAGGGGGTTTCCTTTAGATATTAATGAATTCTACTATTATTATTACTATTACTTATATTCTCTATCTCAACTTCAATACCTAATTACCTTATATAGATATGACACCTCACTGCAAATATAACACATCGATGTGAAGCACATATAATAGATTCTTAAGAGCGATCTTCTTTCTCCTATAGAAAATACCGAGCGCGATGGTAAGTCGGCAAGCTATCCGCGTAAATTCAACGACGAGGAAAGCGATACAACGGGAAGGATTTCAATATGGAAGAAGATGCCTCGTTCCAGAAAAGAGACCACATTCCTCTGAATAAGTCGGCACTGATATGAACGCTCTGAATTGGTAAACTAAGGAAAGGAATTGCGGTGCTGGGGCGTCGTGTTTACGAGCAGCATCAAGAATACACGCATTAACGTCCTAACTTGATACATCTCAAAGCTTTCAGAATTCCTGTTGTCACTCCCCCATTTAATATTGCCTCCCATTTTCGAAAATTTAACCTGCCATTATCAAATAACACTTCCATCGTCGCACTGTATACAAACCACAAGACACAATGCCCCCATATCCCCTCCCCTAGTCAACCATCTAGCCTTATAAAACATTCAGCACGCAATAAATAAAACTTTCTACCTCCTCAGCTTGCAGTCGCGACCGGACTTGGATTTGTATATTTCGAGAAAACTGCTCTTAGAGCTCTTAGATGTATGTATGTAGGATGCTTATGAACTTTGTAGCTTCTTGCTGCTCTGAAGTCCTGCGCTGATAAGGTGATAATCATGATGGGATGTTAAATACGCCCGTCTAGTGGATGACGGTAAAGAAGTCCAGCTCGTAGGCGAGATGCACTTGCATCAGAAGGAGGGGATAGCATTCACTTCACTCCATTCCACTCATTCAATCCCCTCAACTCCCTTCCAAAACATCAAACCTCACCTATACAAAACGTTTCTCAATCAAAAGTATATAACACCACCAAAGTCTGCTAGACAAGCCCCACCATTACCATTAACAACTAACAGAAGCCGAATTTAGGAATCTACTCA
Source organism: Sclerotinia spermophila (assembly GCA_038090695.1). Lineage (NCBI taxonomy): Eukaryota > Fungi > Ascomycota > Leotiomycetes > Helotiales > Sclerotiniaceae > Sclerotinia > Sclerotinia spermophila. The sequence continues at coordinate 69,482 of JBBMOJ010000104.1, forward strand.
CCACGAACTCAGGATCCCGGACTCCCAAATCCCAAACCCCAAAACCCGAAAGCCCTAGATTCTCAACTCAACTATCATCAACAACCCCCAAAGAACCTAGCAAAACCAAAAAACTATCACAATAACTCCCCAAGATTCACTACATTACCAAACATCAACCCCCATCACCATTTACAAATCCCCCACTGTCATTTCCACCACTTGCTAGCACTCGGCGATCTTTTTTCTTCGATATTTACTGTTATCCATAACATATTCTCTCATGTCTTGTCCGTCCAGCAATTTTCCTTCCCCCCTCCCCCCTCCTCTTCTTCCGAGCGAGTTCGAAAAACTACCGAAACCACTATAGCCATCTGGATTGTTTCGTTAATGGCCTGCTTAGCTGTAACGAGCCTAGCTATCGAACTCAAAAGCTTTTATAGTTAGCCTATTTCCCAAAAACTTTGCCCGACTTCGGGAACGGAAACTATGTCTCTGAGACCCATCTTTATACACCCCTCAGAATTCACCGATACTCCATAAAATACCTATCCTGAGGCCCCATTCCATATGCATATAAATGAGTTTTAAGTTTGATCTGTATTTATATTTCTTTGATGAGAGAAAAGACTCATCTATCTATTTATCTTGATGCCTTCTATATTATCCATCCATGCATCCTCCATCCATCCATCCAAGCAGTGAGTCAACCAACCAACCAGTCAACCAAATACTATTTATCCGGATATACATCCAAGCGCCCGACCTGAACCCCATCTTCTATCCGGTCCGGTGTTTAAAAGATCTTCTGGTCTTTCTATGTATATCCACATCTCATACTCTGGATGTTCTTCTCAAGCCTTGGTGGTTTCTTCGGCGCGGGTGATTTTCTCCTGAACATCTGTACCCCATATCATATCATATACTCCTCTATTTTACCCCGTCTCAAGCACCTACTTCTCCCCCAGCACTCTCCACCAGCCTCCTCCTCCAATCCTCACAAACTTGTTCGAAGCCTCCCACTACTCCCCTACAAACCCCAGCGCACTCCCTTTCCCCTAACCTCCTCTCCCAATCTCCTTGTTCCACCCACCTCTCTCCTTCTTCCCTGAGCTCCTCTTCCCTTCTCATTTCCCCAACCAATTCCTTTGCTGACTTTAATTTCCTCGATGCTTGTACTGTAGTTTGTCTCGACATGTGTAACGTATCTGACAGGTATGTTATCGTTTGAATTAGATCGGTGGTCAGAGAATGTAAGGAGGTGATCGAGGAGAGGGATTGTGTCGAGGGGCGAGGGATAGAATCGTTGAGAGTATCGAGGAGAGGGAGAAGTGTGTCTATAAATTCCAGAGTAGGTGGCGCGGACAGAGGAGAGAACAGGGGGTGGGAAAGGTTCTGGAGGAGGCGGGTTTGATGAAGGAGGTGCGTTGAAAGGGCTGTATGGGTAGTGACTAGTCTTTTAATTGGGTTAGCATTTGTAAAGAAGGAGTATGAAGTATTTTTCTCTGACAAAGGGAGGAAACGGAAGATATAGAACGTCCAGAAAGAGTAACAAACCTAGTAGTATTCCCCTCCACCCCAGACTGACCCCCCAAATCTTTCAAACTCTCGATAACCCTCATAACAACCCCATCAGCCTGACTTCCATTATTTTCCGTACCCCTCCTGGCCAACCCCTCCACCATATCCATTCTCGCCAACAAAGCCGGTCCGAAAGCCGGACTCTCCAAATCCGAATCTCCCCCATAATCACTACCATCGTATTCAGACGGCGTCCTTGCATGACCCAATGCATGACCTCTCCCATGTCCTGCTGTCGGGGGTGTCAAAGTAGAATTCGAATTCATAGCTGCATGTTGTTTTTTCGGACTCGTAACATCTACACCACTATCCCTCACTGCATTATTTTTTCCTTCCGCTTCTTCATTATCCGAATTCGTAGGCGCAGTGTTTTGAAAATCAAGATCTGCTTCGTCCATTTCTTCTCCCTCGTCTTCGCTCCATGCATCTGCTAATTCATCGGCCAAATTTCCAAGTCCATTTTCTCCGTTTTGCGCTGATCCAAGCACATCCATACCGACTCCATCAACACTGCTACTAAAATCTCGACTCATATGATTTGGTGTAGTCGGTGTATGCAGGGAAGATTTGGAAAGTCTGCGTGACTGGCTCATAGTTGAGGGTGAAAAATCAAGTGCGGAAGGGTGCCGACTATGCATGGGAGTTTGTGGTGATGGAGGCATCTTGACGGATATTGAAACTTAGTTCGCCGGTCGTTCTATCGTTTGTAGGAAATTCTATGAGTCGAGGATCGTCTGCGGTGTACTTCTATGTTGATTCTTCTGCTCAATACGCGGTAGGTATATCCTGTGGTCATATGTAATATATCTTCTCCTATTCGAATTCCCAAAACGAATTGATTTCGATCTGCAATGTGAACCAATATTCGTATCGCTAGAAAGCCGTAGCGGAGTTGTAGGAATCGTAGAATCAGAGCAAGAGTCAGAGTGAATGAATATGACTCCGCGCACAAACGTAAATGGTTATAAGAAACAACAATCTTTCTTTTCCTTCTTTGCTGTAATGTCAACGTGGAAACCCAAAGACACTTGAACCTTGTTATACCATCAAACGGTAGGTAAGGTCAACAGGGGACGAGTATGGGTACACCTCAAAGATCATATCAAATCTCGCTCTTATTATTATTATGAACCAGCGCAGAGCAAAACACCGTGCAATATGTTTTGGCGAGGAGGATTGATGGGCCCCTGAAAGTCTAATTCTTATCCAAAACGGATGATATGATACTTGGCGATGAGGTGGGAAAGTACGTGGAAAGGTAGAGTGTGAGTATCTGTGCGGGTGAGAGGAGGAAATTCGTAACCACTATTCCATTTTGGCTTTCTTTCAGTTGAACATGTTATTCGTTCTGCTCTTTTGGAAGCGTGAGAAACAAAAAGTCCAAGCCAACAGACAATCAAATTCCTTGCAATGTTTTGATCTTTAGATGTGCCGCAAGATCATCGGTATTCGGTACTTGTGATAGCGGTGACAAATGGCAATATCTTATTATTTTTGGTTGATCTTGTAGCTACAAACCATCTTCCATAACGCACGAATTCTCCCATATCTCATCATACTCTTGAAATTCCTCACAAAATTAACGCAACAACTTTTAACATCATACATTCAACAATACAATAGATATTTGGGTGAAACATCATCGATCGGAGCTTCAAGCAGCTTAGCTCAAGAATCACCATTCCAACATCAGCTCAAAAACCATCAACCTACTACCCCTCATAAAAATGACAACCCTCCGTTCCTTCTCGGCTCTCGATGTCCTAAAATTCAATGCCACTAATCTCGACCCTTTGACTGAAACCTATGATCTCAGTTTCTACTTTTCCTACCTAGCACGATGGCCACATCTCTTCACTGTCGCCCTATCACCCTCCTCCACAATAACTGGTTACATAATGGGCAAAACCGAATCCTCCCCGCAATCCCTCCTTCTCTCACAATCTCCGCATTACCTACCCTGGCACGCCCATATCACTGCTCTCACCGTCTCTCCCTCTGCGCGACGATTAGGTCTAGCGAGAACTTTGTCGCAAGTGTTAGAGAAGGGAGGAGAAGAATATGATGCTTGGTTTGTGGATTTGTTTGTGAGGAAGAGTAATATGATTGCGCAGGAACTCTATAAAGGTTTGGGGTATAGTGTTTTTAGGACGGTGAAAGGGTATTATAATGAGTTTGTGGGGGGAGAAGAGGTGGATGAGGGAGAGGGGGAGGATGCTTATGATATGCGGAAACCGCTAAGGAGGGATAAGAATCTCAAACATGTTAGGGAGAATGGAGAGAGTTTTGAGGTTATGCCGGAGGATGTTTGGTGAGGGATGGAGAGGGGGATTGAGTCGGAAATTCGATTAAAGGGTGTTATAAGGGGAGTTAAAAAAAAGGCGATGGGGATTCATTCCTCTTGGAAAGCGCCATGCCGTATTTCTGGCTGGGGAGGACTAAATATTGATTTTGAGATCATGAGACATATGATAGACATGATAATAAATATCATGGCATGGATGGTATACGTCTTTGCGGGAAGATAGGGCTATTTCGAATACAAGATTGACTCTGACAGGAAACAATCATATCATTTTCCACCCACCACTTTGCATCATGTTCAGGTCTTTTTCGAAACAAGTTGGAATGTTTTTCAGCATTGATAGCTTGAAGTCAAGCCTATATGCTTACTTTAAATGAAGAAGTGAGAAGTGAGAAGTTAGAAGTCAATAATGAGTTAAAAAATTCTCCCAAAACAGCAGAAAGTTATGCAACCAAAACAAAACAAGATAAAAAGCTAAGTTGTTGGTTAGAGATGAGAATATTAGCGAACATTAAGGTAACAACATGGCATTGCGTATATGAAGAAAGGACAAAGGTACGAATGATCAAAACCGTCTTGATGACTTGAATGTTTTGAGAGCATAGACATCTAGGATGGGTTGTAATGATTCATACAGGTCAAGATTTCGTACACGGTATATTATCTTACTGAAAACTCATAAACTAGCTCGACTAATCCACATACCTCTTGATACACTTTTCTCCCCCTCATAACTCATACCTCATCAAAGTTCACCATTTTCCCCCCAGCTCTTCTTCCCGCTTCCCCTTCTCCCCATTTCCCATATCCCAGACCCCTATTTCCCACCCCCAACCTCCAAATCCGGCATTCGACTCCCCACACTCTCCCTCGGCAAACTAACCTGTTCCTCAAACGCGCCTCCCAACTTCGCAAAATTATACAACCCATGCACAATCGCCTCTTCATGTTCCGTTTTTCCCATACTATCCAACGTTCCCTCGGTGGGAAATTTCTGGCCTACTTCGCCGAGGACTTTGGTGGTTTCCGTGTGTGCGCTTCTGTGAGGGATGGTGGGGTGGGTGGGGAAGAGAGAGGAGAGGGTGAGGGTGTTGGATACTGGGGTTTTGGGTTAGTGGGAAGAATATGGATGGGAGGGAGGGAGGGAGGGAGGATAGAACAAGGAGGAAAGGCAACACAAACCTTTTGGTTCAATCCCAATTTCAAATTCTACCTCTCCAAATATCCCCTCTAAATCCCCATCTAATCTCTCAGCCTCTAATCTCGGAGTCCTTTTCTCGCCCGCTATGTCTTCATCCCTATACTCCATACACCTATTCTTTTCATTCTCTTCACCCTTTCCTGTCCCGCTCAAATCTCTCAATTTCTCAGAAATACAATGTCCAAGTGTATGAAATCTAGAAGAGCGAAACATATGCACAGGCGGATATTGTTTCTCACTCGGTCTCTCCAGAAGAAAAACAAACGTGAATTCACGCGGCAGTCCCGAGTCCTGCTGTGCGTTTTCCTCGAGCGAAAAATGAAGAAGAGTATCTGGATATCGGGTTGCGTGGTGGAAAGTACTGCGCGTTGAGCCTTGTCTTCATCCACACACACAGAGAATCAGCGACACACACACACACCCATAAATATACCATAAAAAACCCCACCAAAGCAGGGCAGGAAAAGAAAGGGGAAAAGAAATCTTACATTTTCATCATCGTACCCACGACTTTACATTTCTCCTCCCCAATACTCGGTTTCAGGCACGCATTCGCCGGCCCCTGCGTGACTCCCAACGACGCCCCCAATTGGAAATTCCACTTTAGATTTTCCGTGCTGATTTTCCCATACGCTTGATGCGGAGCGAATTTCAGGAATCTCAAATTCCTTTTCTTGCTATCTCGGACTTTGATATCGATAATCGCGCTTTCAAAGCGGTGCGCGGGGACAGAAGGATGGAAGATGAATCTGAGTGCAATGAATGTCACGTGTAATGTGTGTTGGGTGTGTAGATTGGCGTCGGAATAGATTCCATACTGGAGGCGTTGCAGATGCACGGAGATGAATGTGTGTCCGGGAAAAGAAGATTCGAAGAGGAGGTGGGAGTTTAGTTGGTATTTTTCGTCGGGTCCGTTTTTGTTAGATTTGGTGATACTAGGGGGGAGGGGGAATGTGATGGTGGATGGGAGGGTTGTGGAAGGGGTGGTCGAAATGGTTGTATTGATGATGGTTGATTCGGAAGAGCTTGTGCTTGGTTCTTTGGATCCTGGGAGTGAGGGAGAGGTTTGGTTTGTCTTTTTATTCTTGTAAGTGGTTATGTTATTGGACATCTTCTCGGAGGTAGGTTCTTGAGAGGGGTGCAAGTTCTGAGACCCATGATCTCGAAGCTTTATGTCTCGGGTTGGTTCTCTAGAAGGGGCTGTTTTTGAGGATGATTTCTTCTCAGGAATTATCTTCAAATTCGGAACCTCAGAGATACGACGACTGATTGACTTGCAGTGTTTCTTTACGTAGGATGCCATTTTGAGAATCGTCGCTCAGTAGAAATTGGTAGGCAAGCTCCCCAGGGTACTGAAGAACGATATATACAGTATTGGAAAGTGCTTAGGAAATGGCCTTGTGCTTCTTTCCTCTCTAGTAAATGTATGAAATACCTAAAACTTTGATAGATTATCGGTGATATTCTACATGAAGGCATCACAAAAGCCTGTGTAACGAAATTCTCAAAGTATAAATCGTAATCAGAGCTCAAAGCTTGCGTATTCGGACCTTCCATCAAGATAACTTTTGTGAAAGTGTAGCAACAAACTGTGAATGGGAACGACTTCCAGGCAGAATCACAAATAAACAAAACGGAAACAAGTGGCTAGCGAGGAGGTCTTCCATGCTACTTATATTATCATTACGAGAACACCTAATCAATTTCAAAAACACCACCGAGAGAATATCAAACTTTTGGATCCAGCTGCATAGCAACTACTATCACTTCTGGAAACATTTTAGTTCTTCCCGTTTCCCTGAAACCATTTTTCGTATACAGCAGAGTTCCAGCAGGAGAGGCTTCAAGCACAAGGGGAATTTGTTCCTTTTGAGCCAATTCAATTCCATACTTCAGCATCATTCCACCGATACCACGACGATGGAACTTAGGATGTACTGCCAATGCAGCCAACTCTAAGTACTCTGGAATTGATCCAAAATGATCCATGGTTAAATTTCTCATGTAATGGATCTTATCCCAAGGTCGGTCTCGATCGAGGAAGTATTCAGAATACCACGTCTCCGCTGCTATTAATGTTCTTTCCACTCCTGTTTGTATCATTAGTAAATTGATGAAATGAAAAAGTTTGAGGACATATACTCGAAAATAAGGTGTCAGTTTGCCACTTCTTCGCTGCTTCGCTCTTGCCCGCTCTTGTCCAAAATGCATATCCAACCAACTCAGGGGTTCCAGACCAAAATTCATCCTGCTCATCGCTCACCGAGACAAAACAATGTGTACCGCGTTCAACAAGACGTTTCCGTATGCGTAGCATAATATTTCGACGAAGTGAGCCATTTGCGACAGCTTCGGGAGGAAAAAGTATGGTTTGTAGATTGTCATCACGAAATGCTTCAGTTCCGAGGTCTGCGAGAGCCGGCAAGTCATCTCTTTTCAATGGTCTGAGATGCATTGTGATGTAGTAAGAGCAAACAGTTGAGCAGAGATGGAAATTAGTTCTTGAGAAGAAGTTTGGCAAGAGTGGTCAATACCAATACTTATAATATAGCAAGCTGGCAGGAATGGCCGTCGGGTTAGCCGTTATCCTGCCCATCTATGCAAGTGAGAAACTCGTATTATCATCGGATTAAGAACCTCCATCGGTTTGAATGTATTATTACATGCCCAATAATCCAGTCATTCCGTCGTTGCTGACTGCAGTGACTAAGCCAAAAGATGACACACGCCGAAGCACGCAAATATTGGGAGCATATTGCTGAACTGTGTGAGTTGTAGATAAGTGTTGTTGAAGAGGGGATATCAATCGTTATTCATTTGAACATGAGGATATAAATAACGGCCTCTGTATGGGATCACGGCCTACAAGGTAATGCCCCAGACCCCGATTACTGGCCATATTTGTAAGGAAGCACTAACCATTGCTCGTCTTCCTCAAAGGTCATTAAGATGAATATTTTAATGTAAAGGATCAAAAAGAGGAATATGTTCCAAGATCATCACGAAGCAGTGTCAAGTTTGAGGTTGTCAACTGACTTTTGGTAATAGAAGAGGGACAACTTAAACAATCTTCTTGTACGGGTATTAAGGTTAACTAGACATGACAAAATTGGCCGACACTTCTCCCGTGCCGCAGCACTGGCCGGGCCTTTTTAGCGTGACACAATGAAACCTTTTGGTCGAAAATAATTTTAAAATTGTTTCCTTTCCTTCTCAACAATCATTAATTATTATTACCACCCATATCAACCTTAACTAACTTTATCCATCATTTAAACCCACTGACCTAGAGAGTCTCTTGATATCGTGTCGCATCAACATCTAGATGTGTACTTGGGTATAAAGAAAAGGAATCTATTGATGTACCTACGGATAATTGCTTCCCAGTATAACAGAATTCGAATATTGCTTCGACGGTATACCGCATCTGCATCTGCCATGTAACATCGGGTTGCCGGCTAGGATGCATTTCCCCCATCGCGATTCTGATCACAGCGGATTCATCCTTGTTGTATTTGAGTATCCTGTACTTTCGAATGCTCCAACAGAAAGGATTGTCAACGTGATTCAAATCCGATCGTGATAGTCCGAGTTGCTGGGAAAAGAGCACAAGAACGTGTTTGGCTGAAGTAGGCTCGATAGGCTAACCTTCCCTTCATGATCGATGCATTTCAAAATCAAAGTCACGGATAGCCTCAGGATGGACGAACACAAAACTTGAGACATTTAAGAGGAATTGATTCTCACAATTATTGAGAGATGTAGCAGATCCATCGTATCTTGCCACAATCCCCCATTTCAACAGACGAGAGAGTACCATCTATGAGGGGTCAAGTGAGCTTTCCATTTAGGGACACTGTCGTACGGTTTCCCCGCCACACAATTCAAACAAACGAAAACTTCAAAAATCGAAGTTTGATCACGATCCAAACAACTTCAGCCCTTATTTTCGTCAACGCGTTATGGTGCACAAATAGATGCACAGTACCCGCATAACAATATCTACACTTGACGGCCAGAACCAGCTTACGGGAACCCCAAAACGAATGAAGAACCTTGGGTTACGAAGTTGATGATACTCCAGTAGTAATGCGCGGTTATACAGCAGCATCAAAATGAGACCCCGCGTGTGGAGAAGATTTTATGCATAGTTCAACGAAGTCATACGAACATTCGTATAAGATAAGACTTGGAACGAAAGATTCAGCCTCTTCAAGCGAGGTAGTTGTTTCTCTACGTAAAGAATATGATATGAAAACTCTGTCAATCAGTATTTCCCACCCCTCAACTAACAAATATATTTGTCACTTCATATGGAGCTCACATTTTACTGTGTTCACGGTAGCATACATATGAAAGGACGAGATATACGAATTTCCACTATTTTTGATGTCGGCCGCACAAAGATACGCAAAAGCTTGCTTCATTTCAATAGTTCCAAGTGGAGAAGCTACCTAGAAAGGTATAAATACCATAGGGTTGCACTCAAGACAAGGTTTTCTTCTCAAGTCGGACATCTGATGTTAGAGTTCCTGACTAAAATGGATCTAGTAACCATGAAAAGGGATGAAAAGGACAAGGTCTATCAATTCGGAAAGATACTGTTGCTTCAATGTTTTGGTCGATATCAAAGCTTCCAAGCAAGGATCAATAATAACCTCAAGCCTTTCTCATTTCATTTACAAGCTGACATGAACGGTCTGTCATAATCGCACGTATCTTGATCATGAAATTTTCTCCGAATAGTGTGCAACGGGTAATATGTTCAAGTATGTTCTACAAATGATGTCGGGAGGAAAACTTTATCGCGCCTTTGCGCCTCAAAACCATCAAAATCTTCCACTCGTGATAACTCACGATAATCTCAACGAGATAGATATAAATCATATAGCTAGGAAACACATCTTGAATCTTTTCGGCTTGCCGCAAAGCCGAGCAAGTGTGCATTCGTCGGAATTTGATAAAGAGCTATTCTCTTCTTGTCTAGACCCTAATGTTAGTATACTATCTATAGCTTATAGCATCAAAGCTTATACAGTTACCATGCATGCGCCACGCGATTTCTCTGCAAATAATACTGTAATTGCTACTGGGAATAACTACATGAATAGTTTTGCACAACCAGTATGGATGCTGTCACAAAAGAACACGGGTTCGTCTCTGTGAAGACCGTACCTCTATCATGGTTTCTGAGTTCGGAATAAGTATATATTGTCTCAGATCATCTCCAAAATTTATTCTCCTTCATTCTCAAATTAGTTCTAGTAACCTCACTCTTCTTTTGACATATATTGCTCGCTAGTATTTTGTCTTTGTTAATCTGATCATCGCTTGAGATGTTGAGCTTTCCCTTGCTCCCGGTTGCAACGACAATGACTACACTATTTCTAGGCACCAATGCTGGTCCTCTACTGGCAGAAAGATGGGCACCAGAACTTCCCACATGTACAAATACTACGGATTTTGTTTACGCTGGTTGCTTCATAGATCCTAGCTCCCCAAGTGCTTTATTATTCAGAACCGATCTCAACAGTCAAAATATGACTGTTGAAATTTGTGTTGATTTTTGTAAAGGTAAACTCTTTGAGATTATTCATGTACCAAACGGTGACTAATATATCGTAGGCAATGGATATAAATATGCTGGGTTGGAATAGTCAGTACATGCACGATTTCCTGAAACGGGGCAACAGCAACTATCCTTTTCTACTTGCCAGAACTGACTAATCTGTTACAGCTACGGTGAATGCTTTTGTGGTGCCTCTGTTGGTGGCCCACAAACAGTCGAATCGAATTGCAATTTCCCATGTACTGGAAATAATAATGAATCTTGCGGTGGCAATGATATTATTTCAGTTTACCAAGATACGACATTCCCAACCGTGGATAGCACCACCATTTCCGATTACAAGCCAATGGGATGTTATTCCGATCTTGGACCCAACGGTCGAACTCTTGCTTGGAAACAAGATCAAATTCCAAACGCCGATTTAACAATCGAAGCTTGTCTTCATGCCTGCAAAGAAGGAGGGTATGCTTTCGCTGGAGTTGAATATTCACAAGAATGTTATTGTGGTGTTGTACTTGGTAATGGAACTGCAAAAGTTGATGAGTCAAATTGCCAAATGACATGTAATGGGAATACGACCGAATTATGCGGTGGTGCGGCAAATTTATACCTATACGTTGCGGAGGATTTGTTGTCAACGGATCCTTGCAATGGTAATCCAGGTGGTCCAGTATCATCTTCTTCAAGTAGTTCATCTTCTCCATCAACCTCGACTAGTTCATTTTCTCCAGTTTCCTCGACGACTGAAATCACGACTAGTTCAACTTTGAGTTCATCCAGTTCGAGTTATTCATCTCCTTTATCGAGTGATACTAGCTCATCTGCAGCAGTTTCTACACCATATTATTCTCCACCGCCATATACACCACCACCATATACCCCGCCCCCTTACTCTTCCGCTCCGGCATCATCGTCATCCTATTCCTCGGGTCCGGTTTCTTCTTCCTCGACGCAGATTTCCCCTCCTTCCTCATCAATTACTTTTAGTCCCATTTCGTCATCAGTTTCATCCGTCCCGACAACCTCATCGGTAAGTCTGATTCATGTGAAAATTTACATCTCCTAATACCAGAATTCTTCTTTCACGTCTCATACCATACATCCATATCATCACTTATCTCGGTTCTCGCCCATCATTCTATTTGGGACGTTATCATGATCGATGAATACTAACTCCTAAAACTTACAGTCATTAAGCTCATCAGCCGCTCCACCTTCTTCATCAATATCAGTCACACCTCCCTCTTCCTCGTCGAACCCAGCAACTTCCGTTTCGTCTTCATACTCATCGGCTCCAGCATCATCGTCTTCCTCGTACACTTTATCTTCCTCGTACACTTCATCTTCCTCGTTGTCAGCTTCCTCATCGGTAAGATTAATCATTTTGATACTTCACACCGTCTGATCCAAGTTAACTCTTAGCTTTCTTCAAATTTCATCTCATTTATTCCCTGCCGTTCTCACTTAGAGTTTCGACTTGTAATTTTGCCTCGGAAATTTTGGGGTTGAAATAACACTGACTTTGGAAATCTTCAGTCGTCTGTTTTATCAGCTGCTCCATCTTCTTATTCTAGGCCTGTTTCTTCGCCAAATTACTCATCGCCATCAACAACATATTCGTCAGCTCCCGCAAGTTCTTCTCCAATCTCATTACCTTCCTCGACTGCAGGACCAACATCTCCAAAATCATCTTCCTCTACAATTTTTTCAACGATTTCCTCACTTTCTTCGCCTTCCACTATTCCCCCAGCTTCAACATCATCCGCCAGTTCATCCACAGTTCCCGTTGCACCAATTTCCTCATCCACAAACCCTTCCACTAACACCTCTCCAACTACGTCAAAAACTAGCGCCACAATCTGCACTACCACAATCTCCACAACTCCAACTTCAACCTGTGAATATAAGGTTGGAAACTGGTGTTCTAGTCCCCTCCTTCCCTTCACGGATCAAAGTTCTTGTCTCGCTGCGGCAAATACTTGTCTCGTACAATTAACATCTTGTCTTCTGTCCGCTGGATTCCCTGGATCTCTCCAATGTGTGCAATTTTCTGCTTGGTGTCAAGAAATTGAATCCTATTGCCTAAGCTATTGTCCTGGGTCTTCTTGTTCAAATACTGGGTGCAAATCCAGATATCCTCCAGCAGGTTATACACCCCCAGTCATCAACGTCAAAACAAGTATCTACACCTGTCCTACAACTATTCAAACCTCAACATCCAAACCCACTTCCACCACTTCAATCGCCCCTCTTCCTACATGCAACAACCTCTGCGTTCAACCTAACAATCCCTCCCAAGGGTACAGTTCCTACTCTCCCGTAGGATCAATCCCAATTCCATGCTTTACATGCAACAATCTTCAGCCAGATTATAACTCTGGATATCCATTTAAGCTTTATACGGCGAGAAATTCGGAAAACAGTCCAAGTTATCAGAGACCAGATTGTGGGCAGGGATGTCAAGATGCTTGTGATGCGCAGTATGAAAGTTGTGTGGGTGTTTATGCCCAGGGTTGTGGATATGGAGGTGGAGGCGCTGATACGTATGCGACTGCATTGGTGAAGTGTGTACAGCAGAAAGCGGATTGTTATATCATTAATGAGGGAGTAGGAGGAGAGGGGAGATGCGGGAGTTATGGGGTTGGGTATTAGATTAAGAGCGGGGGGGTTGTTTGTGAAGAAAGTAGGTTTGTACGGTGGGTATGGGATTTGCTGTTTTTTGATGGATGTGAGGATGAGAAAATATGTGAAGGGGATTCCTTTCTTTCAATAAGCAGATGAGCGAGAGAGTTATATTTAGCTAGCTTCTTCCAACATTCAGCTCATAGTAGTTGAAATCTTGTCTTTCTATATAGATATTTATCATTATCATTATCAGGCTCATTCATATCCCTCCAATTGCTATCTTGATATTGAATGATGATGCTAGCTTTTTTCCAACAATCAGTTCCCATCGGCTGATCAGAACTCATATCTATCGTGTTTCTAATGTATCTTGAGGGGTTAATATGTTAACGGTGTTCGACAGATATATTTATGTTGTGTTGCTTCGAGGCACTGCCAATATTTAGATAGAGACAATTTATTGGGAATTGGATTGTAACCTATTGGTGGTATCAAAGAATGTTCTTGTTAGTCCAGCTGCCTTTCTTGAGTGGCTTAAATTTAAATGTGGCTAGTGGCTGTGGCTCTTCCGGCTGGTGCGGAATAACAACCTCGGAAGAGTAAAACAACATTCTTAACCCCCCGATACTCAAACCGTTTGATGATCAACTTGTTTTTCTAAATGCCTTGGTTATGGAATTTATCTTTTTATTGTTATATACACCAAATTTTAATTTGTTAGTACTCTTATATATATCTAAGGGAAACAAACAGAAAAAGCTTCACTGGTTTGTTTCAATGGGTTCATATCCGCAAGTATATCGGATGTTACCCTTTCATCGTCGGTACTTGGCTGTGGAAACATCTCGGACCGCAACCACATTTATTGATATCTGTCGGTTCTAAATCTATGCTTTGCATACTCGTAAGGTTATGGATAAATCCTAAGATCCATGACATACAGAAAACCACAAACACCTCTAGGTAATGAATGGTATTGGTAATGTTTAGTCAAAGGCGGAAGAGCGGGGCATACTAACGGAAGTGAACTGCCCCTCTATCCTTGAGCAGAGTATATATAACTTAGATCTACTTGCAATTCCGAAGGAGCTTCCATTACGGTTTTTGATTTTCAGAATCTCATATATTATAGAAGATTTATAACACCATGGGGGATTCTACCAATAACATAGCAGCGAATCGTTCTGGTTCGAAACCATATTCAGTAATCGATGGTTCCCAAGAAGCTACTCGAACTCTACAACAATTGGTTGGCGATGAACTTCCTTCGGAAGTATTGAAACATCTAGAAGATGTCACGTGTACAACTGCAACGGATGGAACTCAGATATATTTCCCATGTCCCTTTAAAGAAACCGAAGCCACAGTTGCATTGAAATCGGTCGAAGCCAGCGTTGTAGCTGCTCTGGCGGATCTTCGTTATGGCGAAGAGAAAAGAAAAATCGAAATCAATCTTGAGCAAACTGCTACGTTCTTGTTCTCAACTTATATTGCTACAATTGCTGGAATGAATAAACAACATCCTGATGTTAAATCAAAACTAAAAGGTAATTTTCTTAGATATGGCTCGTGATTGTTAGCTAATATATCTGGTAGATACGGATTTGCTCAAAGCACAAGCTATCTTGTATCGCCGACTTTCAGCAAACCTTTATGAAACTAAGAATCCAGGAGAATACTTTCATATTCATGGATCATTAGAAGCTGGGAAAACATTAAACATGATTGGGTTAGAAGCATATCGACCCGATCTTACAGATTACCGGGAATGTATTGATGTTATCGAGAAGCATGTTAAGCAATATACGGCTGCAGAATTGGAGGTTATGAATGCCGAAATACATCAAGCTGGTGTAACAGCATTGAAATGGGAAGATTTCAAGAAGACAAGTCATGTAAGTATCTTCCCTCGGCTTTACTCACAATTTACTGATTTCTCATTCAGGGTCAAACACTTCTGAGCTTACCTCCATGGCAACTCGATAGACTTCAAGATGATTCCCCACCATGTCCATTCCCAGATGTAGCTCCCGCAATACCAAATTCAAAACCCCAAGTATTGTCGGGAATCCGGGTTTTGGAACTTTGTCGGATTATTGCAGGACCAGCCATGGGTCGAACACTCGCTGAGTATGGTGCTCAAGTTATCAAAGTTACATCTCCGAATTTATCCGATGTTCCGTTTTTCCAAGTCGATGGAAATACCGGTAAGCATACCGCGGATATCGATCTTAAAACACCAGAAGGTCGTGCCACCTTTGAAGAATTACTTAAATCCGCTGATGTCATTCTCGATGGATATAGACCTGGGGCTTTGGAACGATTAGGTTACGGTCCGGAGAATATCGTAAAATTGGTTTCTGGAAGAGGCAAAGGCATTGTATATGTGTCCGAAGATTGTTTTGGTTACCAAGGAGAATGGGCAGGTAGACCAGGATGGCAACAAATCGCAGATTGCGTAACAGGTGTCGCATGGGCTCAAGGACAATTCATGGGTCTGGATGAACCTGTCGTTCCTCCGTTCCCCATGTCGGATTACGGAACTGGATGCATGGGTGCTATTGCTGCCTTGGTGGGATTGTTTCGAAGAGCGAGGGAGGGAGGTAGTTGGAGAGGAACGACTAGTCTTTGTCAATATGATGTGTTTTTACTGGGATTGGGACTTTATGGAGATGATGTGAAGGAAAAGGTGAGAAAAGATCATGATGATCATTTCTTTGATCTGAGGCATGCGGATAGCGTGGATGCAGTTGGTGGGAGAGCATTAAAAAGTATGAAGAGAGCGCATCCAGAATTATTCGATGAGAAAAATATGCAAAAATCGTTTAGCAAAGGATTCGGGGAGGAAATCCGCTGGTGTAGAAGTCCCGTCTCGATTGAAGGGTTGAGAGTCGGATTCGAAAGAGCAAGTCGTCCAAACGGTTATGATAAACCTACTTGGGAGGACTGGGAGGTGGAGAAAGAAGTCGTGGATGGATGAATACCGTATATGTATGTTGTTATGAAAATTTTGATATCAAAACACAAGCGCATACGATATTGTCTCAAAGAAATGACCTCGCTTGTCTTCTTGTGTAACCATCGCCAACGCATCTACATTGTCTTGGAAATCCCGCAAGCGCGGGTAAGAGTTTTTTTGCCTAATTGTAACACGGAAGCGCGGGATGCTTTGGCGTAGTGCCTATTTCTCTTTCGCCCCCATATTGGCGGGTTTTTCCAATTGTAAAAGTGGAAATTCAATAACTATTCAAATTCAATAGAATGCAGACATTGGTAAGAAGGCTTGCCCGGCATATATCTAACCTTGGAGGGTTTCCAGATCCAAATGCGTGCTTTTAATATATTTATATATATATAATACTATTTATAGAGCAAGACGTACATATAACCTCGCATGATCAAGGTGCTTGGCATACGGGGACTTGGAAGGGGTTTTTGCGGGAAGGGTGGGTTTTGTTGCAAATCTCTATCTGAATCTTTGGAGACGAGGACGGCTGGGCTTGCGGATGGATGGATGGATTAAGTGGGGAGGAGGGTGGGGATGGGGAGGTTATTGGATGGAGGTCGAATGGGATGACCAGATGGGCTTCCTGCGTGGAGGGGAGGTAGGGTTCTGGGGTGAGAGACTGGTGGATGGAGGGGTGAAGGAATGGAGATGCTTTTATGGTAGACGGGATAGGCTTGGTATGGGGTATGGGATATGTGGTGTGTGGTGCGGCTGATGCTTAGGCTTGGTGTGGGTATTTTTGCTGGATAAATGGCATTGGGGGTTCCAAAGGTACATCGTGACTCCGTATAAAGAGACTTTCATTGCAGCATCATCCTTGATAGTATACCCCCAAGCAGTAAAGCCAATACCTGCAAGCATGTACATGAGAGAGTACCTACTTACTCACTTACCAGCCGGAACCAACCAAACAAGATCCGACTGGCTCCTCAGCTAGAGATCATATGTAACCACACCACATCCCCAATTTATAAATTATCTTCCTCGGCGTGATTGGAAGATCTCATAAGCCTTCGAGTAGAGGCGTCCACTGACGGGCCATTTGGATTTGGACTGAGAAAGGAGAATTTTGGATGGGAGATCCGATCCCGTGGTGTTATATATGCGTTGTATGTGATGTTACCGTGTACGGCATGGTATGTGAAAGATTAGTTTGGGTTTGTTTTTGTGGTGATTTTTGGGGTTCTTGGAGGCAGCTAAGTGATTGGGAGATGGTGAGATGGGGTGGGCGGTTGAGGAGTGGCGCGATGATGTGAGGAAAGAAAGCGCATATATGGTTGGATGTTGAGGTTATGATTACTCTTGCCAATAGTGTGGGATTTTCAATGCAATGGGTCTACTGGATACTGCAATAGTTACCATGTATGAAGGCGTGGTTGGAATGTGCGATGCTGTATTGTGGATATATTATGAGAATATAGTCTCGAAAATGCAGATGAAGATGAAAATTGGTTGATCTTGTTGCAAGACTGAGGATTGGAAAGCTCTGGGTGCGTTGCGTTGTGCTACGAGATAGCTGAGTAAGTTCTTTTGTTCCGTCATTTATGTTTAGATTTGAGGTTTTGTCTCATGGGGAAGTGGAGATGCCTTTGTATTTACTTCAGTTGGTGCTTGTACCTGGAATGTTTGAGATTTGTTCAAGCTTGGCTTGTTTAGTAAATTGTTGTTTGTATTATGAAAATGGAAGGTTCAGGAGTGGTGCTTGTTTACGATTGGAGGCAATGTGGAGGTGATGTGAGGTTGATAGAGAAGCATCTTTAGTCTGTTCTTTTAAAGGAAATGGTTTATTGTTTGACTATTATCGATAGGGATTGTGGCTTTCATTCGGCGAATACTCTCTTCTGTGTCTGCGATAGTATTTATTTATCATTAGGTGAATACTCTCGTTTGATCTCTTCGTTGCCAATGAAGATGAATAATAAATACTTATTAATGGTGATGACATCGCAAGTGGTAGTGTTTAGTCGGTTGTTGTCGTTAGATTAGAGACATGAACGCCTGACATTTTCGCTCTCCAAGTCTGCATTACTTACTAAGTTCTAAGACCTCAACTTCTTCATCAGTATCGAGGCGCCGAAGTCAAACCATGTTCAACTGCGACTGAAAACGGCCCAAATCCTTCTCTTGGTCAAGGTTTTTGAGATCAGGTCTCTTAATGGTACCAAGACTGTATCTTTCTCGTACCCGTTCCGCAGAACAGATGATCTACTGCAGGGAATGATTCACTCTTCCTCCGATTTGTGCGCCGCGGGAGATCTTATAGCAGTTTCTTTTCACATACAATATCAGCCTGCACATAGCATTGCAATTATTCACAGACCAAACCAATGGTACAAATACTTCCAGTGTGGAAATGATTTCTGAGTAGACGAAAACAAGAAAGAGTGCTAGCACAAAGTGTTTGGAAGATCTTAGACACGCTTTACGCCCGTAGAGGTATTGAAAAGTTGAGACATGATGTTTCTAAAACTAAGGCTTTTGCATTGCTATTAAATTTCGAGTATCATCTAAACACTCTTTAGACTTATGGATGTAGACCTCAAAGACAACGCACATTCAAATTTGACAGTGAAATAGTAACCTTAAATGGGGAAAGAAATATTATGTTTCCCTGCTATACCGAGATCGGATACGGTCTAAATTAGCATACTCTTCTCAGAGTGACTGGCACTTCCAATTGTGGGTAATGTAAACGATGACCCTTTTCTTGAGAGGGAGAAGAATAAGAAAATGTAATTTCTATGTCTTTTATAGTGGAAGTCCGGACTCGTGTAAGTGTATTTGGTGTAGCGCTTGAGTGAATTGATCAAAAGCGTGACTTTCTACTCACATGTCTTTTGTCGTTATTGCTTTTCCCAACGAAAATCTGATTCTCGATCGAGGGGTTCGTCTCTGAAGTGGGTATTTGAGGGAAAAATTTGGGATCACCATCACACTTCTCATCAGCTTCACCCTTTTTTTTCAAATCAATAAGCATGCAAGTGATTTATTGAAGAATTTTATCTGACTTACCTCCAGTTCATCTGCTATTTTCGTGTTCCAAGCTTCTTCCTCCTTATTTCTTCTTCTATTCATAGGACCATAAATCCAAAGATCTCCTTTCTTATCATCAGAGTATAGTGCAACTGTCTGGAGATATGAGGCGACCAATTCCAGAAGAA
The DNA here is from genome assembly GCA_038090695.1 of Sclerotinia spermophila. Taxonomy (NCBI): domain Eukaryota; kingdom Fungi; phylum Ascomycota; class Leotiomycetes; order Helotiales; family Sclerotiniaceae; genus Sclerotinia; species Sclerotinia spermophila. The sequence continues at coordinate 88,910 of JBBMOJ010000104.1, forward strand.
CTCCCAAGTTTCTATAGTCTAGATTCATAGCTGTCGAAATAAGGTTGGGACTGAAATTAGGACATTTATCGTTGCACTTGATTATGTTTGATGGTTGGTTATTTGACAGTGATAGTAATGAAAACTAGTGGGTATCATTTGAAAATGATGAAATCTGGTTGAAGATTCACGTACCTTACAGCCTTCTCCATCTGACTCTCTTAAGTATCACAGTTTTCAACTAGTTTACAAGATAAATGATCCTCCGCACTTGGCTCGTTAATCCATATGGGAGAGTCATTCTGATCAATATTTCCGCAATCTACCAGATTCTGAATGGCATCATCCGAGAAGGTTTGATGCAGCCGGGATGACCTTAGACTAGATACCATCACCAGTAAGCACATCAAATTGATGTATACGAAGAAGAAGAAGCTTGGGGGTGAAAGTATCCATAATCTCTCAGATGCAATTATCTTCCCATCTAGTTCAAAGACACTCTAACTGATCTGTACAATCGGCTGGATGGTAAGCCTCTTAATCTGCTGAGTCTCATCGACTTTGTGCCTGTCGATGAACAAGTTTATGTATTGTTATCACTGGTAATATAATGCCACTCTATGGTCTTTCTATCCGATTGATCTTCCCTCCACTGACGCGCCTCTCTTCACGAGCGTATTTCTTCAAAAATAATTTGGTACCTCATTCCCTTCTTCTACAGGAATCTCTTTTTCTCCCCATGTTTGGGGATGTCTGGATACCCGATTTTTTCATGTAAAGAATTATCTTCGGCCCATGATAGTCGATCTTATTATGTTGAGAAACTCTATTTTTCTCGCTTATCGACGGATCCGGGGAAGAAATGCATCAGGATCATTCACATAGCTATTGAAGATTTCATAGGAAGGGGTATATAATATTCACTACTCTCTTCCTGTAGATCAAACTGTGAATCGTGCTACATGATAATTAGATAACTTTGTGGGTATATCAATGTTCTAGCATACCAGATTCTTCTCTATACGAATCTTGATTTGGAAAGAAATCTCAGACTTCTCATGTTTCAAGATATGTCTCCATCATATATTGATTACAATTTATCTTCTTTGCCATTTGTAGCCCAGTAAACTTGTTTAAATACGAGTATTTCATGTGATTGTTCGTTGTCAGGTTTCACAAATTATTGTTAGTATAAAGGAAATATCTGTCCACAGCTTAGAAACCTCAAACAACATCAATTTCTTTCGAACTTTCGATCCGGTAATCCCAAAACTAGCTCTGCGAGTGTGGTGGTACTATCTTCTCGCTTGGTTTCAGAGATGGCTGGAATTGCATCAAGATCTCAACACAGGCGCCTCTCTTGTTATATTGCTTTGAATTCTCTTTGGAATAGGCAAGTCAAGTTTTATGTGACTTTCCTGAAATTGAAGTCAGTGAATGTGTGACCATTATATTGCACTTATAGCTTGAGGGAGGCACATGATGTTCTTAGATCATACAGACTTAATGGCTGACATGAAAGAAATGAGTCCCAATTTGATAATCTTTTTGGATCCGGCAGTCTCGTATTTAAACTGAGAAGTCCCTTACACATTTTCCTCAGCAGAAGTACGAGTAAAAAAGAGATCGCTTGGGACGCTGGAAAGTCTGCTGTTCGTATACCCATATTAAAGTCATCAAAATTTTAGTGTTGCATGGTTGAGATTATTCAAGACTGGATGGACATTCCTTCCACGTTGCTGCTTTTCATTCTAATAATTATTCATTGTTATCTTGTGGAACTTTTAGGAAAATGGTCATTTTCATAGTAATTGACTGATATAACCTTTCCAAATCCCGCAGAGTATACCTAGAATATGATAATTGTAATGTCTGACAACAAAGATGTCTGGTTCAATTACGAACTTGAAGAAGCACGTCAGAAATTTGGAATGAGATGGCAAGTCATAATAGCGACTCCTACAGGTATGCAACCTTTCTCTATGGCAAGTGACTGTGTATTGACTTGTACAGTGATTATTATGTGCAATCTGAAAATAATCGACGTATTTAAGTCTCTGAAGATGAAAGTGGGAGAGTAGAAGGTCTCAAGAAGACAGTGAATTGTACAAGAGAGGCTGATTCTTGAACTGAGTCACCTTCAACATCTTTTAGATCAATCACATTCTCTGAATCAGCTTCTATAATCTACCTCGTTGATTCCGTCGCCTGTGGACTATAAAACTGATGCCATCTCTATGTTTGATTCTCAACCTTCCAAAACATACTTTCTCAGCTTTATTCAACAGATCCAAACCTCTTTCTTTGAATAGGTTCATACAAAAAGTCCAAACCAACTCACCAGAAGAGAAAAGTTATTGTTTCCGTAACTCCAACGCGAGAACTGTGATGGCAATTTTTTCAAGAAAACCAGGAACAATGACAGCGTATGTCAGAATTATCTCTAAATATTAAAGAGACTGTCGTTTGATAACTTTACACGGAATCAGGTCAAGATCATGGGATGTCACGTAAGCTAGAATTGCGCACCTGGGGTCGTTTATGACTCTTAAGTCGTTTTAATTCATTTAATCTTAATTTCTTGGTTGTTGGAGTTTCGCATGATATAAATACTGCCTATTACTCCAATCTTGGATTCGAACTGGTGAATCAAAGGAGATCAGCACTGTTATCTGATATGAGCTGAATAAAATAATTGCAAATACCCCTGGATAACAGAAACTGAAAATCATGTGTCCACTTTTCCGTATGGCTTCTCTTCCGGGAGCTTTAAATTCTGAGCTGTGTAGTTAGACGCCACAAAAACCAATGGAATGTTAGTTATTGCGCCAGCTTGAGTGTTTGATATATCCAGCTCCCAAACTGCCAGTTTAATCCTTTAGCTGAAGGCTTTCATTAGTCAGCAGTTCTGAATTCAAGAAGATAGAGTTATAAGAATAGTAATTGCTGCCAACGTTTTCAATCAAATATCGAGCTCATGATTACTGTCGTTGTCGCTTAGTGTCGCTTATTGCGTGAAGCCCCTTGCCATCATTTCTTCTTACTGACCCCTTTAGACAAATGCCAACATACTACATTTCCGAGACAACGATCAACCTTGGATTTGTGAATCATTGCTACTGCACTCATGATTGTAAATTAAAAGGACTGGATCGACCCGTAGCTCATGTACTGGCATGTCATCTCTTTTCTAAACAATATGCCAGAAAGAGATAGAATCACAGATGCTTATTTATACAAACAAATACGAGTAGATGAGTGAGTTTTTCCGGGATTCCGGGATCGTGTTTTTCAAGGCGCTTTCCAAGCAATAACTCATCACCACTAATTGGGACACAATCCTCTCCTATACTAGCCCCACTTTCCAAAAATCACAATGTACCTCAACAGTTGCAAATATATCAACACCGGCTCATTGCTTGATTCAAGTCTCTAAGGAATTCAATGAACCTCAAGTCTTCAATCTCAATACTTCTCCTAGTCTGCGGCTGTAATCTGAGCTTTTCTTTCATTGGTACTTTATTCACAGGGCTAGGAGTATAATCTTATTAGTTGATTCCCACTGCCAATTTTCTCTATCGTTATCATTTCATCCCAATTTCTCATCCAATCCCCTTAACTCTTATTCCGTCTTTCTTCTTTAGTTCCTCTCCATAACTTTACCAATTTGCAGATTTCCGTTTCGGAACCCAATTTACGCGCTTCTATTGCAAGCTAAAACTTGACAGGGACACCTCCCATTGATTCGAAGACTTGACTGAGAGTCATTCGCGCCGATATTACGAAGACTAAATACTCTAGCAATAAATTTAGACTTTGTCACGTAATAGCCTGAAATTATGGAGAAAACAGACAGAGTTGATTTCGATTCACTATCCGGCGCCTTCTTTATAGCTAGGGCTCCTATGGTTGACGTCTCTCCTAACTTTCACGTCACAGTATATAAAGAGCCTCTCACTTCAAATTGGGTATGCAGTAAGCAGACAATGAGGCCAGAACATCTGACTATGGGGGTCTGTCCCTTAATGCTGTATAAACAGAATCAAAATCTAACTTCTGTGTTGCAAATCGTGCTAACCGAGAGCAAGATATATCTTTTCAGCACTCCATCCTCACTGCCTCATCAATAAATTTGCTATCACTATCAGTTCTTACACACATACTTTCCTTTGATCTATGCCTTTCAATATCAAGACCAATTTTCGATTCTATAACTCTATTCTTCTCCACTGTATTCCTATCCTCACAAGAGTGTATGCTCTAACCCACCAACAGCAAAAATATCTCGATAATAAGCTTCGAGTATTATTCCCACTCACAGTTCATCAGATACAAACTCAAAATCCACCCCATCGATCAATATATCTCAACTTCGACCACGAAATATTTTGCAAGCCTGGTTGAGTTTTGTTCCCACCATAAAGTAGAAGATTCATCGATATTTGAGCGTTTATATAGACTTCAAATACACCCAAAAGCTTGTTAAATAGAGCGCGTGACGTGATAAAATCATTCGTGGCTTTTCACAAGAATATAATTCACTATATCCTCGAGACTCTGCACCTCCTGTTATTGCAATCCCTTTTCCTCGAGATTACTATTTTGTCTCATTTATTTTCTGAATATATATGAACTCATACTCCCTCTTAGCTTCTCACATAGGATGTGGTAAAAGAGCGATGAAAATTTCACCGTGACATCTCTCACTCTTCATCACGACCTTGCGATGCTTCGTCAGTTGATTATTTGGGTAATTTGAATCTTAGTTGGCGAAGTTCAACTAGACACCGATATAATCTACGTCATGACACCAACTTCAAGAAATTACTATCACCTCTTTCACATTTTATCTGAATACTGATGTTGAATATGCCAACAATAAATTTTACCGTGACAACAACAACCACCTCCAGAAAATGATAGATTTTTCATACCCATCCCTGCAGCTACTCCTTGCTATTTCTTCAATATCAATATCTCAAGTTGAAACTCCAAACCTGCGTTGGGTTTTCTCTAAGTTTGGTCCTTCAGTATTGGAGAACAGAAAATGTGCGGCAATATATGTGCTTATAAAGAAAAGACGTAGTTTCCACCTACAAGTATATTAGGGCTAGTTTAAATGATTAGAGCCAGTGAATAATAAAAATAACTGCCGAGGAAGCCCATATACAGTAGGCCGCGTCATGATATATTTAAGTCAATTGAAATGGGTAACTTAATTCACCGTTACTGCTTGCACTCCTTCTGAACGCTTCGTATATTTATCCACCTCCCAATACATAGACTTTGATACATCTGTACTACACCACGTACTAGACAAGGAGCCAGAACCTGCAGAATGTATTGACGAGACAAAGTCCAGTTGTACAATTTGTATTAGTATCTAGTAATACTCCATGATATTTCCGGATAAATGAACTGGATAACCTCTGGTTTTTGCACAGATATAATATGGTGTGAGATATCTATATGAAGATATTACTGCCACTCAATCACTCATAGTTGTCATTGAACACAACAATCAATATTTGCGTGAAATCCCATCGCATCACTATCGCAGTCTTCTTTCTAGTACTCATGTCTTGAAGACAATAAATCCAGAAAGAGCAAGTACTTTTATAACTAACATTGGAGAATAGAATGATCGAGTAATGAAGAAGAGTTGCGAATAGTGAATATGAGTAACACCAAAGAGGGATTGGTTGTTGAATACGATAAGGAGATATAAAGGGGAGCTATGAAAAAATACACGGTTATGAAGATTGACCTAGATATTTATACACTCACCTGCTCGCCCCCATGGTATCAATATCCAGTCCTTCCCCGCAAACCCATTTCCACTCCCATACCTCTATCCAATTCCCACATCATCTCCAAGGTTATGTAAACCATCATCATATCTCCTCATTTTTCTCAGCACACCTCTCGGTAGTGACATATCAAGTTCCAGAAAACAGAAGGAGAGAGAACCCAACACTTCCGCGCGCCAAATCTCCCATAATTCTCTCATCTAAACTGCCCTTCGTATCCATTAAATAAAACACTCGATCCCATAATCTTCGCACAAGCCCTTCTCGTCATCAAAAATCCTTCTTTACTGTCGTTAAGCCCCACTACTATCAACAAATCTACATCTCATCTTCCAACCCTCTTTTCCACATCAAGAACCAAAAAGATACACACACATAACCCAAATTGAAACATCCCAAAAGAAATCGCACAACTCGAAGCAGATCGCAGCTCCTTCCTCTTCGCTGCATACTTCGTTGCGATTACCCAGCGAGGAGCACCGTATGTTTTTACATCAATGCTAGGGATGAAGTTTAGCGAGCGCGTGGCTATGAGGGTGTATATGGGAATGAGACGGATTGGATTTACGTGATTTCCTTACTCAGTATCTGTATCTCCATATCTACTTCCAACACCTCACCTCTTGTTTGCTATTCACTTTCCCATCCCTTCCCGGCATATCCTCTCCCAAACTCCTACATGATCCCCTATCCCCTATTCACTCACACAAGTATTCTCTCCAAACCCTACAAAAATACAACCACGAACTTAGCAAACACTAATCAGTGAAATAATGAATCAACAGCTTATATATACCCAAGTCTATACTCATCATAATCAGATATCTAATTTCCCCCTTCTGTCTTTCTCTACTGTACAATATTCGCATGGGAGAAAGGATTTTATGGGTTCTCTCATGTTCTTATAGTATCATTTTATTACTATATTGTTACTCTATTATACTTTCTTATAATACAGTATCTATTATCACTATTACCACCCCCATCCCCATCCCTATCCTCATTACTCCCATCATCACATCACAATCCCTATCCCCATCTCAATCCAATCCACTCCTCCATCATCCAATATAATCCAATCCAATCCAACTCATTACTCTCCCCTTTCTCCATCTCCTCCCCCCTTCCCCCTGCTCTCGTCCTCCCCCCCTTCTTTAAAAACTCAAAATCAATACATCAGACACATCACTAGAACCGCATATTCACATTCAGATCCAATTCCAATTCCTCCTCCCTCCTCCTTCCCACTTTCGTCAGACTCTCACTCTCACTCCAATTCCAATTCCAATCCCCAGAACTCAAAACTCAAAACTAACCCCAAGATCTCACCTGTATGCTCATTATAGTACCAACTCAGAAGCACATACATCCGCAACAAGTATCTTTACCCCGGAGGTATATTATATAAAGAAAAGAGAAGGAGAAGGAGAAAGAAGCGAGAGCCCCAGATAGATAGATAGATGCAAAGAATGCAAAGGATGGATTGGTTCATATCAAGGAACAAAATATCAGTGAATAATGAATAGAATATTGATACATTACTCCCATTCATTCATACTAGTACTTTCCGTTGGCTTTCTCAATTGCTGATATACATAAGCTTATATTCTCCTCCCTCTTCCCTCCCTCTTCCCATCCCCATCTGCATCCACAAACATAAATTCACTCCATCACAAGCTCAATATATTTATTAGATATTAATCGCTTTGCCTAAGGTCTAGGAATTATTACGAGACCACATCCATCACTTCAATATTTGCACCAGCATATATCATCAATAACCCAAGCTTACAATCTTCAGGTCTTCGGGAGACCTGAGGAGCCTCAATCACCTCATCGTCAATAACCATACAACACCATATCCTCCCTTGTCTATTTCCATATCATATAGGTACCAGCCATCCATTTACCACAAGTACCATCCTTCCGAATCCTAATCCATATCACAATTGTAGGCCATGATTCCAGACCATGATTCCATTCCCATTATCACAAACCGTCTCCTGTTTCCATATAGTGGAGACCATAATCTGACATTCCAAGTCTACATCAAATCCACCTTTGGAAACATTCTCGGTCCTGCAAATCCCTTAACCACCACACTCTGAATATCAATATTTCCATCGCTCCTTCCATCCGGACTCCATAGCTTTAATAAAATATATTTCCCACTAATTGGCGTACTAAATTTAATAGTACACTTACTCTTATCTCTCTCTATGAAAAACTTCGCATGAGGAACCATAAGTTCACCTCCTACAGCTGCGACTGCTTCTTGTGTTGCGATTTGCGATGCTTCAGCCGCTTCTGCTAATGTAATATTACTAGCTGTTTCTCTCCTTTCAGGTTGTGGCCTATGTCTTGATGCTCTTGAGGAATATAATGCATCGTAATAGTAATGTGTACCATCTTCTGAAAGTCTGTAACCTGCTGGAGGGAATTCATCTTCATCATCACTGCTTTCACCTGGAAGACGAAGACCGTCGGGAAGATCTCTTGAAAGCCTCATTCTATACGCTGCTCGACGATTCCTTCGAGGCTGATCTTCACTATCGGAAAAGTCACTACTACATTCCATAGTGACTTGATATGGTGATGTAATGTTGGTAAAGTCGGAAGGAATTTGAGCTGTAGGTAGAACATATGGAGTGTCCAAATCGCATTCAGGATCTTGAGCACCTAATGCAACAAGCCGTCCAGCACGAGCTTGAGCAGTTGTCATATTTCTAGTACCATCATCATTATGATGAATAGACATTATAGAAACAGGTGGCCTTTCTCGAGGTGGCGAGGAATATTGAATTTGATATTGCGCAGTACGGGTTAGGAGATCGTTCGATGTTCCGGAAACAAATACCATACCTTCCTGGACTCTGGAATTAATTAGTATTGCTCAGCATCGAAACAGAAACTAAAATACTAACGGGGCTGTGTATCCTTTATGGGGTGCCTTGATGACTATTTCCGAAAGAGAAAATGTGGTCTCGCCTTGATGTTTCAAGACAATATTGCAACGATTACTTTTAGTACAGTAAACGGTATTATCATCTTTCAAAACATTATCAGATCCATATTCTCCTTCTGGACAACTTTGAAATAATCCTCCATCACAACTAACGATCTCCATTTGTAAAGTGCCAGGTTCGACCTGACCATATCTTCCATATTTGAAGCCTTGCCACGGCGATTCTCCTTTGTTATCTTGATCCAACTTTCTTCTCTTAGTTCTACGACCATATTCTCCCTCGGCGACATGATCGGGTGACGGTAACCTAGAACCAATAGGGGTGGCTAATAAAGTTCGCAGGTTCAAACTGGCCGCTTCTAATTGTCTTACATCCTCGGACAATGAGTTTAAAAGATTACCTTCAGCTGAAGCACGTTGTGGTTCCATGTATCGATCAGATTGTAAAAGGCGAGGTCTTCGACGGCCAAGTAATGGGGGAATGGGTCTAGTCGCATCTCGTCTTCTTATAACTTCAGCTCTTCGTAAGTTTGTGTCCCTTTCCCTTTCATTTTCGTCATGTTCCTCCCGGCTTGATCCATGATTTGTGGCTGAACGTCTTCCTCCTAATCTATGTTGTCTCTCGATCCTACGTTCTGATGATGACATATTTCTAATACCTTCCGCTTCTGCTCGTCGTGCTTCGGTATATCGACCTATTGCTCTGTAAAGTTCACCCGATGGACTGATAGTAGTATTTGAATTAGGACCGCGTTCTAGAATTTCTTGAACTAATCTTTCTGCTGTTTCGGTGGGCGAATCTGAAGATGAATAACTCGGTGGATCATCAAAGTTGCCCGACTTGAAGAGAATTGATTAGTGGGATAGATCATACGTCGAAAATTAAGAAGATGAATGTACCATTGAAAAGAGTCGCCTTGACATGTAGGATTGAATTGAACCTTGGTAGGCTAATAGAAGGTGGTTGCGGAGAGAGAATGATATTGAAGGTTCTTGAGTGGATTGATAAAGGATGTGGGGAGATATAATTGGTATGAGATGATTCTTTAATAAGAAGTTTGTGGATCGTTGATTTGAATATACAGAGTATGTATGTATGTATGTATGTATGTATGTATGTATGTATGTATGCACGAGGTATGTATAAGTGGGTATGGTATTCAAATATTTGATCGATTGGGGTGATGGTGTTGTAGTAAGAAGATGTGGTTTGTTGAATCCTTGATATGAGTGAGGTGTGAGATGGAAGTGTGTATGTAAGTGTGCATGTAAGTAAGTGGTGTATGATGATAATAATAATAATAATAATAATAATAAAGTAAGTGAGGTAAAGAATTGGTAATTATTGGTGGTTGAGTGATTATGAAGAATTCCTATGAGGGCTTTGTGGGGTTGATTTGGATTACCTAAAGCTAGGACTAGAGAAGATTAGATAGAGAAGCACGCGAGAAAGTCACTTGGACAAAGAACTTGAGAGGAAGCTTATTAAGCTGATCTATTTAGTCCGTAGTAACGTGAGTAAATATTATATAAAATTCTGATATATTAAATGAAGATATTTATATATTTGATATCTCTTAAATATTTCCTGAATAGGGGTTAATATCGCAAACTTCACTATTGCAAAGTATAATACAATACAAATACTTACGTAATGAATCAATTAAAGACAAGGCATAATTTCAGCCTCATAACTCCAATCAAAAACACGCTAAGATAGCAAAGATTAAGCTTCACTTATCACCAAACCACATCCACATCCTTACCTTACCTACGAATTCAAGTTGAGCGACTTAAAACATTCTGGAATTTACATATTCACATCTCCAGTTCCTCCTGCTTTTCAATTCTACGCTTAACAACAAACAAAAGCAACCCTTACAGTTCTCACGATATCCAAAATGGATTTGCCTTCAATGGAAGTACCAAATCCTAATGTCGTGCCCATCATGACTTCAGCAGGTATCAGCGCCGGTATGTCTTTTCTTCTCTTCCCAGCAAACAATCAGAAACAAAAAGCAAAGAACTAACACCTTTTCCTCCCTCCCAAAGATGAGATCGCTCTCTACGACCGTCAAATCCGTCTCTGGGGAGTTGAAGCTCAAGAAAAGATCCGTTCCGCCAATATCCTCCTCATAACCATGAAAGCTCTCTCCAACGAAATAGCCAAAAATCTTGTTTTGGCTGGAATCCATTCCCTTACCGTCTGCGATCATGCTCTCGTTACTCCTGCCGATCTAGGTGCTCAATTCTTCATCTCCGAAGCTGATATAGGTACCAATCGTGCTGAAGCTGCTGCTCCTCAAATCCGAAAATTGAACCCGAGAGTTAATGTTATTGTGGATCAAGATGACATTAGAAGCAAAGGACCGCAGTATTTTGGAGGATTTGATATTGTGATTGCCACAGACTTGGACCCGGAAAGTCTGAATATTATTAATACGGCTACGAGATTAAATCATAAACCTTTTTATGCGGCAGGCGTTCATGGATTTTATGGGTTTATTTTCTCGGATTTGATTCAACATGATTATGTGGTGGAGAGAGAACGAAGTAATAGACCTACACTTCTACAAGCGGAAACACGAACTCGAAGTGTCATTGACGTTAAGACGAAGAAGGAAAATGGGAAATCTATGGAGGTTGTTACAAAGAGAGAGTTTTATTCAACTTGGTTCTTGGCTAGTGATGCTGCAACACTACCTGCTGAATATCTCAAAAGCAGACGTCGATTAAAGGCAGTCACTCCAATCCTAACATGTCTACGAGCATTATGGGAGTTTGTTCAACTTCAAAATGGTCGATTACCCTCAACCAAAGAAGATCTACAGCTCTTCACCGTCCTGGCTCATAAAAAGCATACTGCTTTAGGGCTGCCCGTCGAAACTCTCCGTTCAGAAGTCCTACGAAGTTTCCTTCAAAATCTCGGAAGCGAAATAGCTCCTGTTACAGCAGTCCTTGGTGGTCAACTCGCCCAAGATGTTATTAATGTGCTTGGTCACCGACAACAACCAATTCAAAACATGGTGTTGTTTGATGGAGATACAATGGAAGCACCAATGTATGCTCTACATCCTGAAGGTACTCTTGGCGAAGGGTTGCTGAAATCGGGTGGAGAAATTCTGATGAATGGTCCGGTAATGGCACAGCAAGTATCATTTCCCTTGGATGTAATTGAACTCTAGATTTCGGGGAATGCGAAAAAAAGGTCGGTTATTTTAAAATCTGGCGGAAACGGCGTTATATCGGTGGAGTTTCAGGGTAAATGTACAAATAGATGATATCTCAATAGTATGGCAAATAGCCAACTCTGTATAATGAACAGCAATATCTCGCCAATCGAATGGGAGAGCAATGTCTCTCTGAGTCTTGTAGTCGTCGTCAGGGATATCCTACTCTTGGATTGTTGGTGCCGTTTCATCTCGTCTCGGTCCAATCTTGGTTTGAAGGCTCATCATCTTCATCGTCGCTACCACCATTAAATTCATCCTCCTCATCCTCTTCATCCGATCCACTGCGGTCATCTCTTCCACCCGCCTCCTTCTCAAACTCCACATCACTCACCTCATAATCTCCATTCATATCCTCATCCTCTCCTTCCACCCCACTCTCATCATCACTACTCTCCTCCCTCTTCTTCTTCCCAACCCCTTGTTTAACTCCTTCCCCCTTCCTCACAAAAACATAACTCCGACTACTCCTCTCCTCTCCCTTCCACCCTCCTCCCCCCTTCACAATTCCCATCGTCCGCGCATGTCTATACCCCGGATACGCCCCCGCCTGAAACTTAAAACTCCGCTCCACCTCCAATCCCGCGTGTCGACCCAAATCCCGTATATTCCAGAGCGTGTAAGGTTCGCCTTCAAAGAGCGTGATGATTATTGAGGAGCCTTTGGTGGGTGAGAGGGAGGGAATTGCGCGGGTGAGGAAAGAGGTGAGGAGTTCTGGGGGAGCATGTGTTAGTATTTTGTATTTTCTTTCCTCCTATATTGTTCCAGCTTTTGAAAAGGGAATGAGAAGATCAAAGAAAGAAATGAGCACAAACCTTGATTATACCTAACCTGCCGATTCACATCCGTACTCTTCCCACCCACATGCGGAAAATTAAAAATTATCCGATCCATCATGCCATCTCCCCTCCCTCCCTTCGCCGTCGTCCACGGCCGCATCTTCGTAGCATCAACCCCATATTTCACAATTCCCCCTCCAGCTTCAATCGCCTTCACATTCTCCAAAACATGTGGATATTTCTCCTCCAGTATCTGCAGCGAGGATTCATAAACCGTCGCTGTTAATTTTTTAACTTCATGATGTGTGATAAGTGAGCGCGCGAAAGAGAGATCCCCGTCGCCGATTAGGAGGATGGAATCGCGAGGGGAAAATGGTATGATGGGTGTGGTTTGGTGTGTTTGTTTGGGGTTTTTCGAGGCGGTGTTAGAGGTGGGTTTGGAGGGTTTGCTGCTGGGTTTGCTGATGCCGGTGGGTTTGGGTTTCCCGGGTCCGCGTCCTCCTTTGATTTTTTTGGAGGATTTTAGGCGCTTGTTTTTGCCCATGCTGCAGATTGATGGATATAATATAGCTGCGTGATTGAGAGGGAAAATTGGAGATTGCGAATTTGAGATAAGAGGGGAGGAAAGTTCATATGCTGGAGTTGGAAATTATTATGGAGATGCGGAATCGAGGATGAATTGCGGCCGCTTGGTGCGCGTGGGATTTGATTACATGTTCCGGTGAGCTTTCTTGGTCCGAGGTATAGGTTATTGGACTGGATAGTGCGATTGTCTTTCCCTGTGCGATCAATGTTTTTTATTCAAGCAATGTTCAGATAATTATGTTTGAATTTGTAGCATATCAGATGCTCACTATTCATTCATGGCTTATCCTCGTGCATCAAGCAAGTTACCAGTGTATCTTCATTAATTTCAGCATATATATCCTTCATTGAGACGCACAAATGCATTTTCCGGTTTCAATGGCGATAAATGGCTTGAATGGCTTGAATGGGAGTACAGAACAGGTTTCTGATATAACATTGCATTTCTTTCCATCTGTCTGGTGGTTCAAGAGTATGCTAGTTCTTCTTCCCTGGCTTCTACTACTTCAATCCTCATCTGATCAAGCTTGCATCCAAGTCTAAACCTTGAGCTATGGATTGAGTTGTGAAAAACTGGGAGATTAACTCACATACGATCAGTCTTTCAATTCATAAATAGATTTTAGCATTGTAGTAAAGCTACTCATATTTCAAAATCGAGCCAAAGTTGGAGATTTTTCCTTGTATATAAAGTCAAGAGAAGTGTGCCAGCGCCGCTTCATCTTGGGACAGTCATCATTCATACAAACTGTTACGGGAGCTGCCTCTAGGGTCACGTGGAAGTGTCTAGAGATCTCTCGAG
>JBBMOJ010000105.1:0-101848 GCA_038090695.1 Sclerotinia spermophila
ACGAATATACCCCCAAAAGTGGGATTCTGCCAGTATATCGCCTAATTAGGCTTAGCGCGTTCAGTTGGCCAGGGCGTTCAGTTGGGGGGTGACACCTTCTATGTGTATGTGTATGCTGATGGTGGGGTTGAGTTGAGTTGAGTTGGGTAGTTTACTGGAAAAAATAGAGAGGGAGGGGGGAGGGGAGGGGAGGGATGTTTATAGGGGGGAGAGTAGAGAATATGCTGGATTTGACGCGAGGAGAGGGATTTGGTAAGAGTGAAATGGGGGTTGGGATTGGAATGAAGAGTGGGATGGAAGTGAGATGGTTGAAATAATGCGGATTTTATATAGATGTTGGGGAGCTTGAGTTGGGTAGTTATTTGGGTAAGGGGAGGGGAGGGGAGGGGAGGGGAAAGCGGAGAAAAGGGAAGGGGAAACTTCCTCGAGATGGTTTCACGAGAAGCTACTTGTTCTTTCTCTAGTTCTCTTTTCATTCAGATGCTCATTCAGATTCCGATTCAAATTCCAATTCTCATTTCATCCTCCGAGTCTATAACTCAAGCTCACCACGGACAGAGAGTATCCACGATGTCGAATTCGTGCAGTTAGAATTACAAAATGCAGAAAACCCAGCTCATTAACAGATGCTCGCTTATTAGCCTTTATTAGAGCATATAGCCGGCTATATTAATTAGATACCCCGAATTCTGGGTCTCGAGTCAAAATATCAAGTCATACACTTCCTCCCCTTCAAATTACAACATACTCAATCCCGGCCCATTAAGCACCCACAACATTGGAAATATCCGCGCCGCGGGAATTTGAGTCCGTGGATGATTGATGATGTGTGAATGCGAAGAGGTGCAGAGGGTGGCTAGGCCTGAGGGTTAGATTAGATATGAGAGATGATTTGGGATACGTGATACATGATAGATATAGGAATTATCGATGATGGATTCTGGGACCGAGATTTGGTACGTGGTAGTTGGATTAGATTAGACGGAATAGAATAAAAGGAAACGAAACTAAACAGAAGGAAACTGCCTTGGTGAAGAACACATAGAGGGATATTTTGGTGCATAGCTTGAAAACGGGTAAGTTTCAAGTCTGGATATTTATATCGAAACTGCTTGGTGTAAATAAGAGAGTGAATGTTTTTAGATTATGCTGGGGGGAGTTTTGGGTGTTTGTAGAGGTTGTTCGGAGGAATATATTGATGTGTGAGTATTCAAGATGGAATAGACTTGTTCCACCCTCTCGGTACTCTATGTGGAAGGGAATATTAGATTGTGAGTCATGCTTTTGGTGCAGAGTATCACCATTATGAGATGCGGTGGAATATGTGGAATATAGATTTCAAGGAAGGAGTAACAGAATTTCGATGCGAAGGACAGCTTGGATAGATTGGATAGATTGAGTGATGGACTTAATGATCTTGATCTGAGTACTCGATGAGGTAGAAGCTAGGAATTTCCCGAGAACTGGTTTAACAATCAGGAAGAGACTATTCACTGACAATAAAGGGTATGGTATCATTCAAACATAATACCTGTCTAATCCTCCATTATGAACTTCAAAAACGCTTGTGCTACTTTAACACCATCATGATCCTTATTCACTCTCCCCATTGCATCCTCATAAATTTCATCATTGAGGATACCCGCAGCATGTCTCGTCTCCAACAACTCTCTTACAATCTCCTCTGTAAATTCCGGATGTCCTTGCACCGTGATTAATTTTCCCTTGATATACATTCCCTGCGTTGAACATTTATCCGTATATGCCAATTGTTCCACTTCTTTCGGATATTCGTATACCACATCTCTATGCATCTGAAAGATATTCTGTCGAATCGTTAGTCTCTATTCCAACTCTTCATCTCATGTATCCAATGCACAGGAATCACACATACCAAGCTCTCCAAACCAAAAATCTCCTTCCCTTTCCCCGTCAACTCAACAGGCGTAACACTAACCTCCCACCCCTTATCACTCCGATCAACCTTCACCCCCAACGCCCTCCCAATAATCTGATGCCCAAAACAAATCCCCACAATCCTCACTCGATCCTGCGACAAAACACTCTTCACAAAGTCCACCAATTTCAAGATCCAGGGATCGGAATCAAAAGATGTATGACGAGATCCACTAATCAAAACCGCATCTATAGATGAGAGAGAAGGATATTCTTGCGCGGTCACTACGTCGTATTTACCAATTTGCAGAGAGGATTCGGGAAGAGGAGGAGAGAGAGATGAGGCCCCCCGATGGAGAAGAGAGGTAAATACACCACCATATCCGCCGTATGTGGAGTTTGTCTTTTCGAGAGGGGTATCGCATTCGAGGATTGCAATGCGGAGTGGTGGTTGTGGCATTGTGGATTGTAATGAGTGAAGCTTAGAGGATAAGATATGATATGCTGCTATGCTGAACGGTGACGGATTGAATACAGATGCAAGAGAGTGTGAGGATGGAAGGAGAGAACAAAAGAGAACTCGAAACTCAAGATGTATATCGATCTATCTATTTATTGAACAGATAAAAGCTTGAATAACTATTTAATTAGTAAACATATTGTTTGATATGATAATGAAATCCGATAAAGCTCCGGACATTGGGTCTCGGCATCTCTTATCGATAACGGACGGCTAACCGGCTAACTTACTATCCCGAGCATTAACCGCTTGCTTACACCACATCTCCCGAGGGCTGCACTGCAATTAAATCCATGTTTGCATGCAGTCGGTGATTGTTTATTCAGCGCCTTTTCCATAATGATAATTGATTGTAGATATCAACAGTATCAAAAGAAAGAAATCTGATATCAAGATTTCTATAGAATGGGATCCCATCTTCAAAGATATATAGGTTAGCTGAAGAAGGTCACATAACCAATTCATCGTATATATATATATATATAAGGTTATATATATGACTTGTTCAATCAAGGAAACATAACTCACATTTGTATGAGTATTAATAATCGAATCTTCATATAACTTATGCTATCCTCTGTATATCCCACCCCCCCCAACGAGATGATGGCGGGAAATCATCCTTTTCTCTGATAGCTTCACCGTCACGAAGTCCTTCATCCGTTATTGTGTGACGGGGTGTAACTGGTGGGTGCAACATGCATCTGTTCTAATATTGCATCTCCAAATCCTTGTTCCCTTTCTTCTCTAGGTGCATTGTATGGATGTATGAAAGCGGAAACGAAACTCAATCGGTGAATGCATTGATGAATGATTATTTTTCGTTTCGATATTGCGTTATATAAAGGGTCACAGGGTTATATATTTCCCATCCCCTCTAACTTCTAGAGGAGAGTGGAGGAGTTTGGGGTCAGCAATTACCTTGTAGGAAGACTTGTGAAGGTGTCGGTGGAAAAAACATGATTGATCCATTTGGCGGTGACTCCGACTTCGCTTTTGGAGAGATTTGATATCTATATATCTCGATTTATCTGTTGATTATTGCTTTCTTTTGATCACCTTTTGTGTGCTGAGTATTGTCGGTTTCATAAGAGCAAAAGAATCATGGCGGAAAGCAATCATCAAGCTGGTAGTCAAAATACCACAACCCATACCGCAACAGAAAATACACCACTCCTCTTCTCACCAAGAAACGATACACCTACGATTGAAGAAGTATTGGTGGACAATGATGGTGATTCAACAGGAACTGATGTTGATCCCAATGAATTCGACCTCATGTTATCGAGAACAACATCATTTACCGCGATAGGAATCGAAACCAATCCTCAGGAATCATCTATGCTTCGAAGTTCTCGAATTCATCATACCAGAAGAGGATCTAGAAATTCTAGTCGTGTAAGCACGAGAAGGAAATCCATCTCGGGTTCTATTAGGAGTATTCGAGAAACCATCGAGGACGATGACGAAGAGCCCAAATCACCGTTTCTAGGTGGTGTTGGAGTAAAGAGATTTTGGCTCATATTCGGTGGTGTTCTTTTAACATATACATTGTCTTCATTTGATTCTACCATTATGGTTTCGAGTCATCCAGTTATTACTTCATATTTTCATGCGTCTAATAGTGCATCATGGTTATCCACGGCATTTCTCCTCACATCCACAAGTTTCCAACCGATTTTCGGACGTCTGTCAGATGCTATGGGAAGAAAACCTCCATATATATTCTCAATGATTTTGTTCTTAGTATCGACGATTTGGTGTGCTCTTGCTCAAAGTATGACGAGCTTCATTATTGCAAGAGCAGTTTGTGGATTGGGTGCTGGAGGTGTGATGTCTATGGGATCGATTATCACAAGTGATCTTATACCCATCGAGATCCGAGGAGCTTATCAATCATATCTGAATATTGTTTTTGGAATTGGAGCGGCGTCGGGTGCGGCGTTGGGTGGTGCTATTGCGGATCATCTTGGATGGAGATGGGAATTCGGTGTTCAGGTCCCAGGGTTGATTATCTGTTTGATTGTTTCGTGTTTTGTTATACCGAAGGATTTGGGCTTGAATAGGGGGAAGAAAACATTGAAGGAGGCTTTGAGTGTTTTTGATTATAAAGGTTCATTATTATTAATGGCCACTATTACATTCTTCATACTCGCAATTGTAAGTACCCTCCAGGAGCTCATCATATTTCCCTTCCCTATGTGTACAACTTAATCTAACAATCATCAGAATCTCGGCGGCAATATTTATCCCTGGACACACCCTTTGATCCTCACTTGTATGATTCTCACCGCCATTGGTCTCCCCCTATTCATCATAACCGAATACTATGCCCCCCAGCCCGTCATGCCCCTCCCCCTCATAACCCACTATCCCCGCAGTTCCCTCATAATCGGCAACGCCCTCGGCGCCATCGTAATAAACGCCGTCCTCTTCAACATCCCCCTCTATTTCCAAGCCGTCCTCCTCGAATCCCCCACCGCCTCCGGTCTCCGTCTCATCATCCCCTCGATCGCCGCTAGCGCAATCGGTACTCTAACCGGCTTCCTCATCACCTGGACTCGCAACCTCAAAACCCCTTTAGTCCTCGGTGTGTGTCTTTATGTCATCGGCACAATGGGATTGGTGGCGATGAATCGCGCATTGCCTAATTGGGTATACATATTACTGTTGATCCCAACGAGTATGGGACAAGGATTCCAAATGCCCGGGAGTTTTATGAGTGTTTTGGCAGTGAGTGAACAAGGGGAACAGGCGGTGGTTACGACGACATTGGTTTTGTGGAGGAGCATGGGGCAGGTTTTGGGAGTCGCGGTCTCTTCGTTGATTGTACAGAATTCTCTCGTGGGCTTTTTGAATGTGAATGTTGTGGGGCCGGACAAGGAAAAGGTTGGTTTTGTTATTTCATTCATTGATTTCTTATTCCTTAGACTGTCATGTTTTCCTCTATTGAAACCAATCAATCATTTAATCAAGAGTAGAAACTAACTAACTAACAAACAAACAGGTAATCGAAGCAGTCCGCTCCTCCGTCCAAGCAGTAGCAGGATTAGAACTACACTACAGAGACCAAGTAATTGATTCTTACGCGGAAGCACTACGAGCCGCGTATATTTTCGCCCTGGCAATTAGTGTGATGTCTTTCGGATTTACTATAGGGATTAAATTGCCCAAGCTGGGTTTTAGGAAGTAAGTAGAGCAAATTAAGGGAGGAAATGGGAGAGGAGAACGAGAGGCAAGGAGTGTGAGAGGGTAGATGTGGATGGAAGAAAATGATATTATGGGGTAAAATGGAATGAGTGGAATGAGTGGATTGGGGTAAAAATTGTGTATTGAAAAATAAGCTGTGCGGAGTGTGGTGTGGTTACAATTTGGCAATTGGGAATGGAATGGAAAAGTTTGGGACGGGAGTTTGTGTTTTGGGTAGGGATGGGCTATTTATCATTGAATAAATGAATATATAATAATATATCAAACAATAAATTAAACACTTTCTCTAATAATATATAAGCGTATTTATTATCTTATACTAACATATATCTATTAACCAACTCAATACAAACGAGGTAGTTGATAAAGGGGTATCGCTTAATTAAAAAATAATTCGAGGAAATAACAACCACTAGTTCGGGTGAATTAGGAGAATGAGGTATTAATTAATATATAAACTTTAAATGAGGAATTGAGATTATTATTAGTGCGGATATATAAAGTAGGAGATTTGGGAGATTGTTTATATGAATTGGATGTGGAAATGAGGAGGGAGTTTGAGAATTGAGGTTTTGAGTGGTGGGATGGGATGGGATGAAATGTTTTAGCGGAGTATGGATATTGCGAGGGGTTTGTTGGAGAAGTGAGAATTTTTGGGTGGGTAGGTGAATATATAGATACATAGGCAATAGTTAAGGGGAAATTGGTACCTTTTTGCGATACGGGACGAGATATCGATAGGGGAGGTATGTTGTTCGTCTGCATGATTAGGAATGGTGCTTTGATACCTATGCTACAAAGGGCTTGGAATGTGAAGTGAGTGTAGGAGATGAAAATGATTCTTTGTGTAAGGGGTATTGGGTAAGATGTTGGGGTGAAGATTTTGAGATATGTATTATTGAATAGGATGGACATCGCGACGAGATTAATCAATTCAATTTGATGTTTCATTGAAACTAGCATGCTTGTATGTGCGCATTAAATCCACTCTCACAATCAATGATATCCATTTCACAAATCTTATTCTAGCAAGCACCACCAACAGAAACCACACCCCTAGGCTTTTCCCTCAGGATCTTATCTTCCTCAAAATCCTTCCTTACACGGTCCGCAACATCATCATCGGTAAGAATTTGCCAACCGACCACTGCCATAGCTTTAGCCGTCACAATAGTGATGTCATGAGCTTCTTTTGTAGCGGCTGCTTCAGTGAATTGAGGGGTGTGGTTAAAAGCTGTATCGGAGATACCATACCAACCATGGAAGCCAGGACATTCATAGGTCACATTACCTGAGAGGAATAAATTGGTTAGAAATGAGATTTATACTTGAGAGAATTCTGAAACTTACCCATATCTGTTGAACCAGGGGCGTTATCAATGTGTTTGAAATCGCATGTAACCGGGTTTTGAAGAACTTCCATGGCTTGGGCGTACTGACCGCAGATTGTCTTGTTAGGTCGTGTGTCCGCGTATGTATTGATTCTGGACAAGGTCAATACAAATCTTGAATTGGAAAGTGGAAGATGCAAACATACTCTTCAAACTCAACGGTGCAACCTGTTGCGATAGCAGCCCCCTCAAAACATTTGATGGCTCGGGTTTTGAGCTCATCGGCTTCTTTGAGAGTAGCACTTCGGATGTAATAGACTAATCCTGCACTGGCTGTGATGATGTTTGGTCTTGTACCGCCAGATTCAATCACTCCCTGATATCGGTTAGAATACATCTGATTGAAGAAAAATTCATTGTACTTACATTGATCCTTTCATATGGCTTAATCTGTTGCCTCAAAACACTAATAGCATTGTAAGCAAGAACAACAGCGTCAAGCGCATTGATGCCCTCCCAAGGTGCCATAGCCGCATGTGAAGGCTTGCCTGTGTAATGAATCTTGAACTTGTGGTTTGCCAACGTGGTGCTATAGGCGGATCCAACGAGACCATGAGCCGGATCCCTAATACAAGGGTGAACCATCATGCAAGCATCAACATCTTTGTAAGCACCTGCATCGATGAGCTTCAATTTTCCTCCACCCCCTTCCTCGGCTGGTGTCCCTAAAAGCCTGACTCGCCCGGGAACATTTTGCTCTTTTAATGCCGCTGCAAGGCCCAGGAATGATGCAATTGAAGCAGTAGCAATGAGATTGTGGCCACATGCGTGTCCGATATCGGGTAGAGCATCATATTCCGCATTGTACACTACAAGACGACCCCCACTACCATACTTAGCCGAAAAAGCTGTTGGTACACCATAAGCACCAGTTGTGACAGAGTAGCCTAGCTCTTTCAGCAAGGAAGTAATATTATCATGTGCCTTTACTTCATTGAATCCAAGCTCTGGATTTTCATGGATCTAATCTTTGTGAGATGCGGTCTAATTGCATATGGAAAGAAAGCTACCTGTTGATTGATTGTTTTTAACTTGTCCTCGTATTGATCGATGGCTTGATTGAAAAAAGTTGTGTGGTCCATTTTTGCTAGTGAGTTTCTTTCGATGCTTGGTGAATTGCTTGATTATCGAACAGATGTGCGAATGGGAAAACAGGGAGGAGCAACTGATAGCTTACTAATAGAGTAATACAAAGTCGGTCGATCTGGAATGAGTCCACGAGGAATGAAGGGGTATCTATAAAGTCAACTTCAATTTCAATATTGACAAGTGTAAACGATCAAAAATGAATGCCACGCTTCGTTCAATGTCATGCTTCTTACATTCAGAGACATTGATATCGCGGGGTAAAATCAAAACTGACGAAGTCCAGTTATGATTGGTTAGTCGAGACGACCAGCCGCATTTGCCCCACTTGACAGCTATGATCTAATAACGACCAATTATTTAAGCCTTCCTCTCAACCTCACTTCATCAGCTCAACTCAGCCCTCAATCACCATGGCTTTGGTTTTATCTCGTAAAGGTCCTAGATCTGGTCTCCGCAGATGGGACGATGTTGGAAAGAAACCTCCAAAAATTCTTTGAGCCCTTGGATTAGACCTGGACCCCACTGAAACTTTGAGCCAACTTGAAGCGCAGATTCTACCATGCCACAACTTAGAAGAGGCCTCAGGTCTAGATCAGGTAGGTATCCTTTATAGTTGAAAGTTATAATCTAATCAGGTATAGGATGTATGACTTGTAGACGTGCTAGAGTGAGATGCGACGAAAAACATCCGATATGTGAAAGGTGTGATCGTCTAGGGCTGAATTGCTCATACCAACCATTTGTGTCCCGAAAAGAAAGAGATCGACAGCATCGAGAAGCGAGAGAACAGATAGTTCCAGTTCAGATAATTCCAAACGTCGTTGGACCGCTACCACATCCAACTCCGGCAGATTCCGCCGAAGTCCTCCATGCTCTTGAAGATCAAAGATTTCCTGACATATGGAGCATGCATGAATGGCCGTTAACTATGGGGCATGGATTTATCCTACCCGAAGGATCTTTCAATCTTGAGACATTTGATG
This sequence comes from Sclerotinia spermophila, assembly GCA_038090695.1. NCBI lineage: Eukaryota > Fungi > Ascomycota > Leotiomycetes > Helotiales > Sclerotiniaceae > Sclerotinia > Sclerotinia spermophila. The sequence goes on from JBBMOJ010000105.1 coordinate 9,090, forward strand.
GTCTCGCGTCAGGAAATAAGGATACTTACACTACCAGCAATTTGTCGGCTTTTCAACCCTCAAGAGCTCTTGACCTTGTGGGTCGAGACAATGCTGTGTTTCAAGACGTTTACTATGCCCATGGATGTGTCACGCTTCATTTTCCAAATCTACGTCATTCGAATCCACTCAAACTCTCGCCATCAGAGGAACAGGCTGTTGAACATTACGAGAAGACACTATCTTTAAAGTTTACCACCAAAAATCCATCTTGGTCAACCCAGCGTATATATATTTGCCTTGGCGCACAAGATCCTCTAATAATGCACCTGTTACTTGCAATATCATTTTGTGACCTGTTTTTTAAAGATAAAGATGATGAACTTCACGATCTTGCCCAAAAGCATTTTCGAGCTGGAATTGGCAGTTTATTGACAGCTATCGCTGAGGAAGAGTCACCACATCATTTGAGTATTATGGCAGCTTTTTGGTTCCTGTATATGCTTGGGTCAAGTAAAATTCATGCGGGAATCGGAACAATGATGCTCTTGAGCAGAGTTGTATGCGATTATGTTCAAAAGCATGTTGCGGGTCTTCTCGATATAGATCCGCTCGATAAGCGACGCGCCAATGCTCCATTACCTTCCCACCTTCGTGACCAATCACTAATAGCTCGAGTTACAATTTGGATGTTTTACGCCGATGTTGGATTTTGCTTTTGCTACCGTGGTGGGGATCTGGCAAGATATCTTTGCACCGACACAAAAAATATATCTAAAATCGTCGACATGGGCCGTGCTGTTCTTGCGCTGAACTTCGACCAAGAGTATCCACCAGATCAGGCCGCCGACGATGATCAGAATCTTGAAGTACTAGATCTTTTATGGAAGTCGGCAATTATGTGTCAGATAGTGAATGACCTTGACCAAAACATCCCTTCAGACGAAATAGAACAACAATTTTGTGAACTCGAGCAAACCTATAGCTCTATATTTCAACTAGCTGCAATGGATCTGGAAACTCGTCCAAGGTTTCTGGTCAACGCCGATTGGATACTCAGTTACTTCTACGCTATACGCATCTACCACTTTCGATACACTACACAGAACGACGATCGCAACGCAAGATCAAAGGTAGTCAAACGAGTTCTCAAGTCACTCTTGGATATTGCTCAAAGAATCTTCGCAAAGGGCGACGAAGAACATTATGAAAGACTTCATTGGCCCTTATTCATGGCAGGGATCGAAACCTCAGACCCTATACATCGGGAATGGATATTGGAAAAGTTCTCCTCTGGAAAGTTTAAGACTGTTTTGGAAAAGGTGTTGATTCAGAGTCTTAGTGGAACGAGGGTACATATGTCTTTGATTCGCGAGATGTGCTCTAAGGAAGGAGATGCTCCACGTGTTACTTTTCTTGGCTTTTGATAGATGTGATCTTGGTTTTCATTTTCTGGCGCTCTAGTCTTACTGCTATATCCGGTTTTATTTAGGGAATTCTTGAAGCTTTCTAGCGTGGTATTGGGAGGGACTTGTTTTTAACTAGGCAGATTTCACACCTTCTCACAATGTTTTGGATGGTAAATTATCAAGCTCAGTAGCTTTCAGACCTCTTACTTATAACTAATCTAGTTTATCTGGAACACAATACGACATGAGTCTTAGTTGGCACGAGATGACAAAGTTTTGAAGGATTAATCTAATATAAAAAACTCTCATGTGTCATATACAATTCGGTAAATTCGATGGTTCAAATCTAATTTACGGAATGAAAATGATGTTTTTTTACTATGATAATTGCTATGCATTGCCCATAATGGGCACAGTAAAGATATATCGCTAATGAAGTTTCTTGCACATGTCCTCCTCCTCCATCTGATGAAATCGATACTGCCTGATCAAGGTCTAGTTCTATCTGGTTTCTCGAGGTCTTTGAACGCAAATGTAGGAGTCTCCTTTGATTGTCTTTCTTCCTGATCAATTAATAGTGACCGACGAAGAGCTAGAGCTTGACTGCGCTTTGTCGCGTATTCTTTGGCAGCCTTTAATGTCGCCACCACATAGGAAAGAAGCATCTAATCTGATCTGGACATGCGAGCTTGGGTGAATGATACAACAGTAGATACCTGTACTTAACTCCAGCAATTTCCGTTCAAACCCGGCAAGACCGGAGAAGAAACTTATTACAATCAAAACCCAAGCCACTGCGAACGCTTTACTTAAGCTGGTACTTCAGATCATATCTGCCCAGTATCAGGACATCATTCAGCTGATGAGCCATGCCTCGCGTAGCATTTTGAACTGGATCAAAGCTTTTCATAAAGTTAGCTCCAAGAAGAATTTGGCTCATCAATTCATACAATGTCACCTCGCCTCGCACAGTCTTGTTGGTTGATATTTCTGTTTTCTTTTAATTCATTCTCAGACTTCCTTTCTGTGGGATATATCTATCATCTAAAATATAATGTCATCGCATCGTATCGTGGATATCATAACAAAAAACAAATAACACACGCTATCCCTTCACCCACCCAATACCGTACAGATGAGCGCCAGGCGCCCGACATTTCCAACTTTTCCAACTTTTATGAACTGCGATTAACAGCCACAACTTGCGATGCAAAACACTAAACACTCAGTTCCCAGAAAAAGGGAATCTATCCGTTCTATCAACCTCCTCCTCCATCTTCTCCCTTTGCTCAATTACCGTATCTTCCCCGCTCGTCCTTCCACTCTCTCCGCCATGGACATGATTATGCAGACGTCCAGCACCCGCAACCATATTTTCATTTCTACTTTCTCTTCGGATCTTTTCCTCATCTCCAGTTTGCGCGCCGGTAGCAACACCCTCTTCTGCGTGCTTTCCACCATTTCGTAATGCCTTTGCATCTTTTCTGATTCTTCTCTCTGTCCAAACGGGATTCTCTCCTTTCTCATAGGCTTCTTCAAAGATCTCATCGAGCTGTTCAAGGGGGTATCCTTTGGTTTCGACAAAAGTATACCAGATGATTGGTACGAAAGCAAGGTTGACACACATAAATACGAAGTATGTTTTCCAGCTGATACTGTAAATCATAATTGGAGCCAACTGAACAACGATGTAATTTCCGATCCAGTTGAAAGAAGTCGAGAGACCGTTTGCTTCAGCTCTAATTCGAAGGGGTGTCACCTCGGCTGGATAAAGCCAAGTAATTCCTAACCATCCTACTGCGAAGAAGGCAATAAAGATAAAGATAAAGGCAGTGGCAACGTAACCAGGAGCCTTGTAGTCTTCTGTTGTTTGTGAAAGACAGACTCCGATGACCATAGATGAAAATCCCATTCCTAGAGCACCCGTGATCATCATTTTGCGACGACCAAAATGGTCAACAATGAACAAAGCGAGAATGGCGGCGGCAAGATAGAGAGTTCCATAGCAAGCGGTTAGGAGACGGGCAAGAGATGGGGAGAAACCAAGAGAGTCCTCGAAGACAGTTCTGTGGTACAAATTAGTACATGTACGCATGAGACAGAGGTCAGTGTAGATATAAGAACTTACGTTGCGTAATATGTAACAAGATTAGTGCCTCCAATCTGTTGGAAAAGTTGCGAAGTGTAGGCAATGGTAACTCTCCATCTATTCATCTCAGGACCACTTCCATACAATTCCTTAAGTGTAAGCTTCTGTCCCTTGGTGATAGCAGTAACTCTCTTGAGTTCTCTGACCTCTTGCGTGATGCGTGGATCATCTCTCTGGCATTTCTGTAGGCGGCAAAGGATCTCGATTGCGTGCTCGTCTTTATCTTTCTTGAGTAGCCATTTAGGCGATTCTGGTAATGCGAGAATACCGACAAGGAGGATGGCTCCGAAGAATGCTTGAAAAGCAATTGGAAATCGCCATTGGAAGGAACCGTATTGAGTGACGAAAAAGAATCCATAGTTTAGCCAATAGGATAACATAACTATTTTTGATTAGTCGGTGTTTGAGTAAGAAAAGGATGAATGTCACTTACTGCCTCCAGCAATCAGAGCACCCTCGAACAAGACCAAGAATCCTCGGATTTTTGGTGGCGCCATTTCACTTTGCCAAACTGGAATGGATGAAGTATTCATTCCATTCCCGACACCCGTAACAATTCTTCCCACGATCAATTGAGCCATTCCGAAACTCGAAGCTTGAATCGCAGTCCCAATCAACATGATAACAGTTCCCAATAACACAGCTCTTCTTCTTCCGAGTTTGTCGCCAAAGCCAATGATAAAGAATGACCCTAATAAACAACCGATTTCGTAAATGGCAACGACCAAGGCTTGAATTGCTCCAGATTTGTTGTGAGGTTCCATCTGAGGGAAGTATGTAAGGAAGTTATCTTCCGTAATGATTCCGGACATGATACCCTCTGAATATACTGGTTAGTTTGTTTTTCTGGTATGAGTGAGGACATAACTTACGATCATATCCGAAAAGCAAGAAACCACTTGCAGCAGTTGCGCAGACAAGACTTTCAAGAGCCTTCCCTTGCACTGTTCTCCCAAGGAAACCCGTATGACTTAGTAATCCCATATTTGCAAGTACGTTTCTGTAAGGGATTTTCAAGTTGTTCTGGAGAAATATTTCATATATGAGGTGGGAAATCAGGGACTATATGGGGTCTGGGGAGCATTCTTTCCTCCTCGAGTCGGTATGGAGAGGTCCACAAAAGATAAAAAAAAACATTGACAGCCATGATGAAATTTCTCTTCGGTGGACCCTATGTTGTCCATGTAATATGGGTACATCCAAATATGCACAAATGGAAGTTGTTGTAAAAACTGGAAAGTATGATATCAGACCTCGAAAAATTGTAAGCTGTGGAGGTGCCGTATTTCTTGAACGCCATCTTGGTTCCTGGTGGAGAATAACGTACTTACCGTCCCCAGGTAGTTTCGGCGGCATCGCGGTCCCTCCCCCTTTAGAAGGTTTAAATGCCGATCCGTGTGAGTATCTGATCTACCGTGATCATGTGACCGTATATCGAGATCAAGAGTCATGACATTGGCTCATGGCAAATTCGTGACTAAGAATTCTACCTCGAAGAACAAATAACACTGTAAATTCCAATCATTTTGAGTTTGGCATTTGACGTTTGAGTTTCTCTTCGCGAACCTTGCGAGCCTTGTACAGAGTACATGAGTATTGGAGCCTCGGATCCATCCCTGACTCGAATTTTCGGTTAGAGACTGCTCAAGACAATTTAAGCTTATCGTAGGCCCACAGCGATTTATCAAGATTTTGTTCATTCAAAGATTCTGATATCATCTTGCAGATGTGCCCGCATCAAGCAATCTTGCCAAGCAAGATCCACACGGCAGAAAAGAAGAGATAATTTTAACGAACGTTGCGCAAGGAATGAGGATACTTTGATTCGAGAGAGCCACAAAAATGACCAATCTGGTTTCTGCAGAATGGATCGTTAAATCGAAAATCTGCTATCCCATCTGCTTTTATTGTCTGCATGATTCCAGGGTGTTGTGAAGCGAATAACGACAGCCGCATTACCTGTGAGCTTGCGAACAATGCTGACACGGCCTTCATGAATCGGTGAATATGTCGTAGAGGACCCATTCGACATCATTTTCTCCATATCAAGATGGAATTCTCCGCATTTTTCTGCTGCTACCTAGCTGTTTCGTATTTGCAATGATGAGAATCACAATGGCCATTCGCAATGTATGTGTCAAGGATGCATCACGACTTGGTTAGTAGATCCGGCTGCAGAATCAGGTAATCTTCCAACACATCCTTGGACCAAGCACCCAGGGGACTCTGTACACCTTTTCTCCGTCTTAAGAAAGCGGTGGTATTCACTACACGAAGTAGACTGGCACGATGGATGGGCTTCATCCAATAGATCAAACCTAAGCCAAAAAATTAGTCGTAAGAACGTTATATTTCAATAAGGGTACCACTACATCAACCAAGTGTGCCTTGATGTAAAAACTAGATGAAACAGGAACTGTTGAGCTTCACGTAAAAATGCTGTATTGGACCTGGTATCTGAAAGTATAATAAGGGAAGACTCCGTCGCAATGCTATATGAGACCCCATTCTCCATCGTCTCACTTCGCCTTACGTTGTCTTCGCGATTTTCCTTTGGAATTCTCCGTCGCTTTCTCTGTAGGCTCGGGGCTGTCAGATGGCTTATCGCTTGATCCATTTGCCTTTTCCGCCGCCTCTTTCTCCTTTTTCTCCAAAGCTCTTTTGACAGCTTCCTCTCTCTCGACTCTCTCGACCAACTTCTCACTGCCCTCCCACAACTTCTTTGCAATCTTCTCGTCCTTGACATCGGATGTAGCAAAATCGATTTCACTGCACTCTTTAATGAGCTTTCCACCGGGCCCCCTTCCCAATGCTGCTTCCATAGCAGCATAGGAGATACTCTGAGCACCCCCTTGAGAGCTCTTCAATAGAAGCCAAACATTTTGCCATAACATGACATATAATGCCAATCCCCACAATGTACCCCGCGAGAACCATCTTCTAAACCCTGGTGTACGACAATATCCCGGATCCACGAATATCACCCGCGCGTTCATGATCGCTTCGTCGGGACGTTTGTATGACTCGAGGTGCTTCTGGAAAGCTTGTCCAAATATCATCAATGCCATCTTACTCCTGGCATATGCCACAGAGGGACTCCAATCCTTCTTCTTCATCGCATCACTTCCATCTCCAACAGTGGGGCTCTTAGTATAAGAGGAACAAGTTGTAAATATGATTCGCACATCTCGATCCGGTGGCTGAGCGCGGATAGCAGGACTGAGGATACTCAGAAGGTGGAAATTTGCCAAGTAATTAACCATCCAGGTTTCTTCAATGCCCTCTTTCGTTGTAACTCGAGGCCTGCCAGGAGGAGTGAGTGTGGCGGCACATAGTAGAATCATGTCCAGTCGTCGGGGTGGTGCATTATTAATCCATTTCGTAGCAAACTTTCGAACGCTGTACAATGATGATAGGTCGACTTGTTCGGCATAAATCAATTCATTCCCGGATCTTTCTCGTAAATCTTCGATGTAGTCGACAAGAAACATATCCGATGGTGACTGACGTGTGAGAAGAACTATCTGTGCTCCTCGTGATGCTAGTTCCAGGACTGCTGCGGCTCCTATCCCAGACGTCCCTCCTGTTACCAGAACTACTTTCCCATGCATCTTCCTCTCCGAAGAGTTTTTCACTCCTGCAGAGAAGAGCTTCACCAACACAATGACAAGGACAGCTGGTACTACCTTGGCCATAGTCCAAAGACTTGGGAGCCAGGTAACTTTACCCCATATTACATTCGCGACGAAATCGACAGGCATAGCTGCGGATAGGATTTAAGCTATTGGCGATGCTGTGGTAACTTTCTCAATATGGCATTATGATCATATAAGATGAACCCGGCCAAAAGAGGAAAAAAACAAAGGTAGAAGTGAAGTACGAAAGGGGGAATGAATCAATGAATGGGTAAGGAGACATTTATAAAATTCCAAATTTGTTCAGATTGGGGCTGACGAAGCTTTGTGGCGCTTGTGGCGTAAGCTAAGTTAGCGTCATCATGGCTAAGCAGCCCTACAAGTTGAAGTTTCCAAGACACGACACCACCACCGTGCCAAAAAGTGAACTTTGTTACTACTAACACAAGATCCAAACCTGCTAGTTTAGAATGAATAATCTGTCAGACGAAGATACTTATGAGATTCCATTGCAGGACCAGAGAGCTTTTGGAGCTGGTATCAAGAGGAAACGCGTCAAGTTCGTTCCGTCAACTTCATCATCCACAATTCAACCTACACCATCCGCAAGCTCTGCGAAGAGTATCAGCGATTTATATCTCAAACTGGTTCTTCCTGAAGACTCTTCAAATCCAGAAAGCACTTCAAGTGAGAATCATACACCTCCAAGAGATTCGCAAGTATGTGAAGTCTGTAAGCTACCACTATCCACAGATCTCGAGTCGATTGTGAACAAAGATGATGCTGGTTCATCAGGTACATCAAATTTCACACCTTCTACCAAACCGCGGCCTCATGAAGCTTCTTTAGCACATCAAGTTTGTTTGAATCATTCACATCCTCCTTCACATGTCGATCGAAATAGAAAAGGCCTTACATATCTCTCATCATATGGTTGGGATCCTGATTCTCGTCTTGGACTTGGTGCATCTGGTCAAGGTATCCAGTTCCCAATTAAAACCAAACCCAAAGATGATAAACTGGGTATCGGTGTAGTGATGCCAAAGAAGGGAGAGATTAGAAAGAAAGAGAAGCCACAAAAGCTTGACGCCGGGAAGGTCAGGAAGTTGCACGAAAAGGACAGGAGGACGGGGGAGAAGTTGAGGGAAATGTTTTATAGGAACGATGATGTGGAACGATATCTGGGAGGTAGATGATGGATTTGTGGCTCGAGTATTATTGAAGCGCCGTTGTCGTTTTTGACTTGCCAAGTGGGTGGTTACACTGGAATCATGTCCATTCGATGCGTTTCCTAGACTACGGAGGCAAGAGTGAGAAGATCCTCTATATTATAGAACAGAGCCAGCATCAAAGGTCAAAGTGTTTTCTGTAGTTGACTCCTCAAGTTGCTCGGAAATTAGGTTCGTGATTTTTTTTCTCAAGATTCCTATCAGGTAGGTGACTTCTAGAGTCGCTTTCCTTGAGAGAGCTCCCAATATTTCAGTAAACCACGAGAAATTTACTGCAGATCAGTCCAAGATACTCGAAGCGCTTTTTTCTGTCTCGAGCGGTTGACTTCATGCTATACCCCCATGATGGGCGGAGTCGCTAGGGCGAATAGTATATTCGTGTCTAAAGAATCTCTAGTTTGGTCGAATCAAGTGGTCCAGAATGCCTCAATGCATACTATTTTATTGTTTGCCTCAAAGATAATGCCAGCCCCTACATATCCACGTGAATGTAAATAACCAATAGAAGGACCTAGTCGATAATCGGAAGCTTACAGATTGGGGAGCTTGCAGGATATGAAACGACCAAATGTTTGTCGAGGCAGATTTTATCTGAGCCTCGCCTTGCATCAAACTGCCCAGGTAATTAATATTCACCATATTTATTAGGGTCTTATTTGTTGATTTGGATTTTACAAAAACACACATTGGTCCGCCCTCTTAATAAATACTAAAATTCAAATGATTTGATTTATTTATCACTTTATCACTTTTCTCAGTCCTACTCGTCTTTCTTCCGTGCAATTAATTCACCATTCACCTTTGTTTTGTTTTGTTTTGTTACCTCTTCGCGTGTAGATCTACTTACGACAACTTCACCTTCTTTCTCTTTACAACAACAAAACCCACAACTTTACTCCACCACTTCCCTCTTCCCGACCCCAATTGCTCTTCTTACCTTTTCTTAACGAGCGATCTTCCATGGAAAGAAAATAACCTGCTCCTCACAACGACGTTAGAATGGACATTCCTGCGGAATTCGACCTTCCGCAGGTTCAAACCATATTGAACGCACTGAAGAACATATGACGTGATTACCCCGCTGGAGGTTCTGTTCTCAGAGAGCTCTTGCAAAACGCTGATGATGCCCAGGCATCGGAAGTGGTATGTTAAATTACTTTCCTCGTTCGACTCTTTTTGGATCGTCTTCCTATAACCCAACATGCAGAAATTCTTTCTTGATGAGAATAGCTATGGTACGGAAAATCTACCTCCTAAGCTCGCTCAATACCAGGGCCCAGCTCTACTGGCATACAACAACGCCGAGTTCAAGAAAGAGCATTTTCAGAGCTTATCACAGGTGGGAAATTCGCTCAAGATGGAGGATGGTTCGACTACAGGAAAGTTCGGTCGAGGTATCAATTCTGTATGTATGAGGTTGGATTTGGAATTTCGATCAACTAACAGCAAGCAGGTTTACAACTGGACGGATTCTCCGTCTATCGTATCAGGTCATCGCGTACAAATTCTGGACCCTCATCATTCTTGGTCAAGCGGCGGGAACGGGTATAACTTCGTAGAACACTCAGAAAACCCCAGTCTGAAAGCCCACATGACTGTTTATCAATCACTTATGAAAAACGCAAAACAACCTTTTCCTGGCACTATCATCCGACTTCCTCTACGCACAGTCGAACAAGCAAAAGGAAGTGGGATCTCCGATCGGAAGATCACGACTCGCGAGATGGCTCATGTCTTGGAGAAGTTTACCGAAGACTTTGAAAAAGAAGGTCTGCTCTTCATGAAACATGTTGTTAAGATCAGCGTGATTTCGAGTATCACAGGTCTCATTGAGATCGAGGTGATAAATACAAAAGCCGTTCAATTGTAAGTATTCTATAATACTTCACGGGTTCACTTGTTGATGATCCATTGTGTAGGAACAAGAATCAAGTCAACGATGCAATAGTTAGCTTCTTGAAGAATCCGTCTCAAGACTTTGATTGTACTTTCGAGATGGATTTAAGGTACAAGACCCACGACAAAACAACCGAAATGCGCTTCATAATTCACCACAGTATACAAGGCAGTTCAATGACCGAGGAGATTCTTAAATGGAGTATAGCCCAGAAGTCCCTGCCCTGGGTCGCAGTGGCCGTTCCCTTGCACGTAAGCCAACCCCCTGCCAAGTAAAGACTCGCTCATCACTATCAGAGTATCATACTCAGTGTCACTAACAAGCCTGCAGGTCGAAAATAGTCTCGCCATACGCGGATCTTTATTTTTAATTATGCCATTGCACATTCCCATCAACCAGCCGGCTCTTATTCATGGCTTGTTCAGCATCTCGCCAGATCGCGCTCGATTGTACAAATCTCAGGATCATAGCTCGCAGGATCAGCTACCAGCACAATGGAACCAGTACCTATTCAATAGCTCAATTCCATATGCTTGGACTAAGTTGCTGAGCCGCCTTGCTTTATCTTTCCCACCCGACCCATCGTTCAAGTATTGGCCTCACAAATCAGACGATCCTGATAATTTATCCAATGATGTACTCCCTCGGGTGCTTACGTTGATTAAAGATCAAGGTCTTCCTGTTTGGCACACTGTAAATGGTTACATCAGTGCCGATTCTGGACTTTTGGCGACCGGAAAAGAGTCGGAATCGCTAAAGTTGACATTGGCAAACGCGCAAGTTCCAGTTGTCTATATCCCAGGCAGGTTGAGAGAGGAAGCCAAGATTCTTTTCTTGGGTCTCAAGCTTGAACCTCGAACTCTGTGCAATTATCTGCGCGGCAAAAACAAATTGGTGATATCTTGGCCACAAAAAATAAGACAACAGATTCTGGAATATATTCTCCCGGTTTTGGGCTCATCCGACTATGGAAAAGGCCTAGCATTGTTTCCATTCGAAGATGGCTTGTGCCGTCCAATTGATGATCATCTTGGCTTTGTGCATCGCGATGAGTTTGAAGCAGAATTATTCCAACACGACCCCAAGCATAATCTGGACATAAAACAATTTGCTCAGTCAAGCTTGAACGCTTTGAGAGACCGCCTAAGAACCTCACAGCCTCACCCTAATATCCGCCACCGTTCTGCCAGCGATCTCAGAGAGTACGCTATGGCATACTTTTTTGATAAGCTTGACGTTCATGCCGACATGACTACTTTGGATTCCGATCAAATATCATTCGTTACTAAGGCTCGGACCTGGATACAAAGAAGTGCAGATATCTTGAATGAGAGTATTGCTAGTCTCTGGTTGCTCCCGCTTACAAATGGCAAATACAGGAAAGTGAAGCCTCACAGTTGCTGGGCTATCATACCACCGCCTGGATCACCCGGCGATACTGTTCAAAAGCTTGGAAAAGATGATACAGCTCAAAGTGCATCTGTGATACTTTCAGGTAGCGCGGGCTTAGACAGAGGTCTTTTAGCATCGTTGAAAACTGCAAAGGCTGGTGTGGCCTTGCAAGTTCGCAGCGGTGAAAAGCTACAATTTCTATTGCAATGGCTTGCTCAATCCAATCTTGCGATTGAGAACGCATCCGATGAAGATAAATTGATCATTATTGAAAATATTGCAAAAGGTATTGGAGGACAGCTTTATCCGAAATACACAAATGAAAATTTGCTGAGCCTGAAAAAACTTCCAATCTTTCGAGGATTGACGTGCGAAAATGACGGTGATCGTCGGTACGTATATCCTCGTGACTAAAGCTTGAAAATTACTAACACTATTTCAAGGCATCCATGGGTACGTATGGAGACCTTTAAGTCTGCAATTGGGGTCATTGACGGAATCATACCTCTTCCTGCATTCAAAGACTACCAATTCTTGGATGCGCAAACCATTGCCATCCAAAAAATCCTTGGTTATCAGAAACTGAGTGTGTGTAAATCAAAGATCGAAGTGTTAGAAGATCATGTCATTCCAGCTTGGAAGGGACTTCAAAAGTGCACTTGGTCACCATCATCCAAGGCCCAAACTGCAGAATTGATGCTTCGATCATACTATGATTTGTCTGCCCAAGCACAAGCAGCCATGATCAGCTTACCAATTGTACCTACTCAACGTATCGACGGGAACTTGACCGGCAAATTTCCCCCCCCGACTGCTTTGGTAGATCCCGAAGACAACTTACTGAAGAGCGTGTTCTTCAGTGACGAAGAAGTGTTGCCTACTAATGAACAATACGCCCGATTCGGTTCAATTTTCAAGAGATTTGGGTTGAGGGCTAAAGTCGATGAGTTATTCGTGTACGAGCGAGTCGGCGAATTTATGAACAGTTCACGCCCTGCAGAAGAGGTCCATAGTCGTGTTGAAAATTTGTTGAAAACTTCTTGCTCCTGGTCCCCATCAGAAGCAACGACGCCAAAATACAAGCAATTCCTGAAACGCAAATGGCTGCCAGCTACTTTACCCGATGGGATCACCGACATGGTAAGCCCGAATGAATGCCGTGGTATTCAAGATCGCCTGCGTGTAGGATATATGCTCCCTATCGTCTCTTTCGCCGTATCTCATCGTTGGGAAGCGTTCCTTGGATGGAACCAACCCTTACACGACGATATGTTACTTGCGCAGCTTGATCATGGTGTCATCAAAGACGAAGGAGCTGTTGTCAACGCCGTTCTTTTTTATTTCAGAGATAATTTCCGAATTGATGCAGTCTCAGAATCATTGAAACACCGTCGATGCGTTCTCACAGACAATGGTATATTTGTTACTGCTTCTAAGGCATTCTTTTCTGGTTGCACGCTGCTTGGCCCTTTCCTGGGAAATGTAGATATCGGATTCGCAAAACTGCATCAAGATATCTTGAAAGCCATGGATGTCAGATCGAGGCCTGGAGTAAAAGACATTCTCGATGTTCAAGCTCGAATCGAGCAGTCCGGTCATCCTTATAAAGAATCAGATATTGAAATCTTATTGGAAACGATTAAAATGGCCAGTAAATACTCTAGGAAATCTTTGGGCGGCTTGAAAGTACTGGACCAACACAGTCTTCTATGCCCTGTGGAGGATATAGTTTACAATGATATGCCGCTACAGTCTGCCAGGATCGTCGACAAGGTCAAATTTACTAATGCGCGAATCTCCAAACAAACAGCAGAGAGTTTGTGTATAGAGAAACTTAGTGAGCGCTTGAAGAAACGGAAATTGCAATTAGCCGATGATGATGACGACGACGAAGAGTTCCGACAATGCGAGTCTATCATTACTAGTATCTCCACCACTCTTGATCGCTACCCGATTGAGACCACATTCAAGGAGTATCTCGCAAATGCCGATGATTCCAAAGCATCAGCAGTCCACTGGATGTTAGATCCTAGGCAACATTCAACTGACAATCTTCTTACTGATGAAATGAACGATCTCCAAGGGCCAGCTCTACTGGTTCATAATAATGCAGTATTTCGGGACAGCGACTTCCAAAGGATTCAAGGATGTCGGTGTTGGCAGTAAACGAGAAGACAAATCAACCATCGGCATGTTTGGTAGAGGCAGCCAGACTATGTTTCATTTTACAGACAATCCAGTCCTGCTTTCTGGACAATATTTGCTGATCCTGGATCCATTGCAGACATGTCTCCCAGTCAATAGAAATTGGCAGGCACGAAAGCCAGGAGTTAAGATTTTGCTATCTAAACTCAGGGAAGACCACCCGAATCAGCTTGCTCCTTTTCAGGATCTATGGGGCTATGACTATGACTCTGATCATTACGATGGGACAATTTTTCGTTTCCCGTTAAGAAAACATACATCGCCTCTAAGACCAAAGCAAGAGCCTCCGTCCATTGATTCAGTCCGATTGCTATTGAATCAATATTTTCATGAAGCTCGAATTTCTTTACTTTTTCTGAAGGGAGTTCGGGTGGTCAAATTCAAGGGACCCGGCGCAAAAGAACTCTTCTGGTTAGTAAAGATGAAGAAGAGCATGTCCACATCTGGTTACACAGTTTGTTCTGCAAAGCAGCTGGTTGGTTCGGTAACTACCGTAACTGAAGATAAGTGGTGGGTCTATTCAATGATTGAGGAGACACCTAGTAGCGTGTACCAATCCAGGATCCGGAAAAATGTAGAGTACGGAATTGCAGCATTGGTACAATCAGAGAATAAACAAGACACGAACATACTCGATCTACCAACGCCAAGACTGTATAGCACTCTCCCTCTACCCGAAGCTTCTAATTTGCCAGTTCACATACACGCTACATTCTCTCTTTCTGGAGATAGAAATACACTCATTATTGGAGGTGAATCATCCGAGGCCGAGGGATCAAAGTGGAATTCGTGGTTGCTGGAAGAAAAATTGGCATATGCTTACTTCGCATTTCTAGAAGGTTTGGCACAGAATATTGGCTCGGATGTATTCCAGTTCTGGCCAAGAAGATATCCGCCAAGTGGAAGCCGCTTGGAACTGTTATGCAAATCTTTCTGGGAGAAGCTTCCAAACAGCTTTGCGAGGCTATTTCCTCGACGTGATGCAGGCCCTGATGCAACTAACATGACTATGTCTGAGACGGTCTTTGATCTTCTGCAGGCACAGTTTTCTGAGCAAATTGCTCCTGTCTTGCAATATCTGGAGCCAAACTTATCACCGATCTTCCCTGCTCACATATCTATCGGTATCAAATCGATAGATGTTGCTAAGTCATTGGATCGTTCTGATTTACGTAAGCTCTTCAGGTCTGAAGAGGCTAGTGATCGTCTTCAGAAGGCGATGGTCGATGATCCTCATTTGATCGGCAATGTCCTACGTGAACTCATTCTCATCGGAGATGTTCCTTCCAAGGAGTTGGAAGAATTAGACGGATGCAGATTACTACCTCTCGCGGACGGAACATTAGGACAATTGACGCAAGGTCGGTCACCAATGCCTCCAAATACTAGGTATTACTACGTTGTTACGAATTCAGAGCTAAAACTTTTTGACTTTGCGAAAAGTCTTCTTATATTGCCAGCCAATCTGGATCCTTATGACCGCATAGGCGAACTCATCAGAAGCAAAAAGTTCAATGTCATGGCCCTGACAACTTCCCACGTCCCAGAGCTTCTGTCCTTGAAATCTCCAGGATCCAGGGTTATAAATGAGGAGACGGATAATTGGCTGAAACTCTTCTGGGCTTACTGGAATCAGTTTCCTTCATCTGCTTTGGAAACTTTGTCCCAAAAGTCTAAAACATTTTGCTCTCTGCCATTGTTCAAAGCAATGTGTAACGGTGGTTGGGCATACTATACCATGTCGAAATTAGCATCCCTGCCAACTATCATTGAACCCTCGAAGATGCCGCATCAACAATTATGTAGTTGTATTCCTGGTCTCTACAGGATCAGACCACAACTCATGCCCCAATCCATTGCTGATGCCGAGAAATCCCTGGAAGACCATAAAGCTTTAGGAAGATTCATTAACGCTTTACGTATATTGGCTCCAGATGCAACTTCAGTTGAAAGTCTGTTTGCTCAATTGGTAACTCGACAAGCCGGGTTCGAGTTTATCAAGGTAAATCCCCATACCCAAGAGTTGTACAAATCCAAGGCCTATTACTAATCAAAGATGTAGTTACTTCGAGAACTTATAGTAGATTATGTAACGACAGGTCATAAGACTACTATTGGCTACTTGATGCTCTTGCCAATTTGGCCTGCGTACCTGCCCTCGAACCCGAAGCACAAATACATCCCCGCCTCATCCGCAAAATATACCAAGCAACCTCAGCTTTTGGCACCTTGGAGCAAAAAACTTCCAAATTTCATCGATTTTGAGGCCATAGACTTCCCCAGAGCTGAAGCATGTCTAGATGCGATGACGGTTAGTTCGATTACTGCTGAAGGCTTAATTAACAAATTCGAGGCAAGGGACTTCCCATCAACTCTAGGCGCAATGAATGAAGCTGGCTATACTAAATTCGTCAGCACGTTAACCGGAATCGTGTCAAAGGCGAGACAGGAACCCTCTCTACTCACAACGTTGTCATCCTTAGCCCTTGCGGCAGACACAACTGGTAGAATGCACCCACCTCATGAGCTATTTGATCACGATGATGAGATTTTCAAGGCGGCATTTCAAGATACCGGCAGCTACTTTCTGCATGAGTGTGTAAAGGCAAAGGGATACGACAATCTATGGTACAAAATTGACCTTCGTCGACGAGGTAACAATGGCTGCTTCAAGATCCAAGACTATGTGGAGTGCCTACGAATTCTGGAAGCGTTAATTCAATCTAATGACTACGGTGCACTTATAAATCCAACGTCGAGTATACATGAAAGAATGAAAAAAATCTTGTTGCCACTAATTGCGCCAAGTTCCGCTACGTATCCATTTGATCAGCGTGATTGGAATGTACTTGCAAGAAAATCGGTTTTCGTAGTTCGAAAAGATAATTCTCGCGAACCATCTTACCGACGAGAGAACATGGACAGAGTCTCAGAATGTAGCACAGCAATTCCATTATCCGACGTTGTTCTCTATAAGTATGCGTCAATCTGTTGGAGCAACACACCATTTGTGGTCTTGGAACCAACGTCAGAGATTTTGAGCAAGGCGTCGAGACACGGAGAACCTATGATGGTTGAGGTCTGGAAACATCTTGAGCACATAGTGGAGATATCGAAGAGGATCTTGCGTGCAGAGATCTCCGATTTTCTGTCGGATCTCTTCGAAATATATGACTATCTTCAAAATCATCTCGCGCGCAGCAAAGAGTACTTTGGGGGATCTTCTCGCGGCTTGAATCGAACTGATCTCTGGCTCAACTTAGATATTTCAGATCCCATGCATGTTACCCTTGAAGACTTGCAGTCTTCATGGAAGCCTCTTCAGCACCTCTTACTCATCAGCCCAACTGATGCACCGCCATTAGAGTGCATTCGACAGAGTTTGAGTCCGTACGAAAAGTTGCTCAAGGAACTCGGCTGCAAGTCGATTCATCACCCCACGATCGAGTTGCCAGCATCCCACTCAGCACAATCACTATGAGCAGTCTTCGCAGCCACCGCAAACAAAAGCAGATGATAGATATCGTCTTCGTCGCCGACAACATTCGCTTTCACGCACACAGAGTTGTCCTGGCATGCGCGTCTGGTTATTGCACCGCCAGCTTCTCTGGTCGCTGGCGTAACGATCAAGAGATATTCTTGGATTTGATGACTGCCCACACTCTCCGCATTCTGATTGACACGGCGTACGAAGAACCAATCAACTGGGAGGAAATGACTGTAGACCCGGAGTCCCCTCAAGATCCCGACGCTAATGATCATAAATTGGATCTCTTACTGGATTTGCATAAAGGTGCAGATTATTGGCAGATGCTCGCACTGGCCAACCAAGTCGAAAGAAAAATTCTGGAGCAGTTTAGGCTTTTTATCAGACTGGATAATGTGAGAGAGTACCAGGACATGGCTGCAGACTCTAATGCGCCGGTCTTCGAGAGAGCATGCAAGAACTTTTGCGAGAATGAAGCAGCTTTGAGGGGATTAGAGGAGGCTGTTGCGCTACAAGCTGGGGCTGATAGTGTGAGGGAAAATCTTTAAGGAATCTACAGTATTTCGGTGGCATAGAGGAATGAAGCGCGTGGTGATGGAGAAAAACAATTGAGCGAAAAGGTAGTGTAATTCTTTTCTTTGTGCAATTTGACATCTGGATACCAATGACATGATAAAGAAGATACAATAATGGACGTAGGAAATAACAGCATTCGTATGTAGCTAGACAAGAACGTTAAGACATCCAAATTTGATGCAGTTAAATAAATTGACCAGGTCCTAAAATAAATTTAAATGGACCATGTAATGATGACTTTTGACATTCAATGTGAACTTTGTCCGGGACACGATCCACGGTGAGCCGTGTTACTTTCTTTGATTTCTACCGGTGAGCTTTCTGAACACTGCCAATAAATCTCTTCGTGAATTTTGCACATCAAAACCAGTCGGCGTGTGAAAACAGATCAAAGTACCTCTGATAAACATCAGATCGCACCACATCACACGAAGCCGAACCAAACCATATAATATCCATTAATTTTCAATTTCTTATTACACGCTCGTACTGTTAATGTTCCTGCGCCGCTTAATATCACTCGTCTATCTTGTACATCCAGTATGCTTCATTCCTCGACTACCAATAACCCCCTTCAGTATGTCATAATACTTTCTGCAAATGTTGTTCGATATTCATTTGTTCTTACACGCTTGGAGCATATCTTTGGCTCACACTCCCTGCATGCGCGCATGTTGCTCAAGCCTCGGGTGCCATGCACAAGCTCTTCGGCCATCATTTCGATACTTTCCCCACGTTCGAATTACTCCGAGATCGCTCTGGTCCAATGACTGGAACCTACAATCAATTTATCCGCTTATTTTTTACTCCTGAAAAATCCCATCTTCTTTTTCTTTTCCTTGCCATCCTCACCCTTCTTCTTCTCCAGCTTCCCAGAGGAATGTCCCGCTCCATCCCCTGCTCCATTCAGAGACATCTGTTGCATTCCTGCATCCAAAGGTTTGGCATCATATCCTGGATTCTTCATCGGAGGAGCGGGAGCCGGGGCTCCTGGGCTTCTCGGAGGTCTCATACCTCCAGGAGCATTTCCTGGTCCACCTGGTAATCCGAGTCCTACTTGAGGTCTAGGTGTTGCAGCAGCGGGTGGGGCAGGAGGGGGATCATTGGCTTTGAAAAGATAGGCAGGAGCTTTTGGTTTGGGTCTGTCGATTGGAAGATCTAACTGCTTCCTTCCGGCTGTTAAATCCCCGACTTGCTTTAGATATAAATTTGGATTGAGCATGTGTGAGGTAGCCAAAAATACATCTCGGTTGCAATTCTTTGAAACTTCATAGCAAGCTCTTGCTTCTGAGTAAGTAGCTCCACCGGCCATGAAAACAATAATTCTTTGCATGTTATCTGGTGTTGTACTTCGTCCACGAGCCCATGTAGGCTTTGCGCTACGAAGTGAAGCTTGTGATTGAAGGGCCGTTTCCTCAGATGGATCTGCGGGAGGTTTTGTATAAGGAAAGATGGATGGATCTAAAGTCCCTTTGGTGATTTCTTCGAGACTACGTTGGAGGTTGGTTTCATATCGAGACAGAGCAAGTTCTTCGTTGATGACAGTAGGTATAGGCTTTGGTGGGAATAATGGAGGTGATACAGCCTTTGTTTTTGAGTCTGTAAGTTTCTTGGTGGTGTGGACCCCTAGTAATCCTAGATTTAGAATCTCGTTCATTTCTGAGAGGGGAAGTCCAGAATGATGCAGAAGACGCTCTATATCTTCCGTGATCAATCCGTCTCTGAATATGACGTAAAGTATAATAAGCCGTAACCTTTCCTTGGGAGCAACTGCTGGATTATCTAATAAACGAACGACTTGTGCACCCATTTCCTTGGGTTTTCGGTAATCTTCGTCAAGTCCCGTGGCTAGTGTTTGTTCAGCCAACGCAATCTCTGGGAGCTCATGGTGTTGAAAGATGTTCATGCATTCTTGTGCCATATTTAGATGTAAAGAGTATGCTTCTTTCATCTCCTGAAATTGTGGCAACCCTGCTAACATATCTTTGATTTGACTGATACTGACATTTTCCGCATCCTGTTTCGCGAAATGTGGATTGTCTGCGATAAATTTCTTGAAATCGCTCATCAATTTTTGGATAGTTTTACTCATATGTTGGTGCCTGTTTTCTACCCATATCTTGTCTTTTTCACTGATTTCCATTTCTTTCTCTTCTTCTTGTGCAGTTCCCTCATTCAATATAGTTTTGTATGTGACTTTCTCCTGGTCCTTGATTGGAAGGAGGTCGTGTGCCATAGCTTGGTATGTAAATTCGTGCAATATTGGTGCCAAAGTGTCCATTGATCTGTCAGTTATGAGTAGAACACCTTGAGGTCGATTGGATGGCGGTGGAAAATTGGGATTGTATTGCTGGTATGCATCAAGCTCCTCCTGAACAAATCGAGCTAGATGAGAACAGAGAACCGCTGCTTCATGTGTAGGATTTTTTGGTCTGTAATAACGAATTTTCGGGGATTCCCCAAGAGAAACGCAGATTCCAGTAATCTATATATCGAATCAGTCTCGATTCCGCAGCTCATATGAACCTATGAATCCTACCTTTTGCGCTAGAAGCTGCATATGATCGCGCACTAAAGGAGCGCATGCTGGGTGGAATAAAATGGGAAAACTCCAAGGATCTCTGAATGTTATTAAATGCGACTCGCGGGGGTAGTAATCTATGGATAAAGTCTCCCAGCCTGCTAACTGTTCTTGTGCTTGTCTAGAAGAATCGATACGCCGGCGCATCGTTGGATCGAGAAGGGCAATCCACACTAGGAATGATTTGCGGTATCTTCGACGTTCGAAGTCTGCTAACAAACAATCGACAACATGTGGTTCGGGTGATAGGAGGTATATGGCATCCATGCCTGGATTCATTTCCCTCCTGCTTTCGAGTGTTTCCACATCTGCGAGTACTTTAGCAGCGCCCGCTCAGCACGCACGAATCAACATACTGGCGATATTCTCGTTGAGAATGTCATCTTCCTTGAGGACACTAAACACTATCTTCTTGGTCGCCTCATCAATAACGAGCACCTTCCACTACAATTGTTTCAGCATATATTCGATCGCGGAGTAGGAAAACATACGTCGCCTCGAGTGATTGATTTTATGGCATCCAGAATAGCTATAATTTTATATCAGTTTGTATATATTTACCAACATTCGCAAAGTCAAGCTTACCCTGGCGCTGTTCGTCGATGGCCGACACCCCCATGATGGGCGGTGTATAACTAGTTGGCGTAGACTTTTTAGAGGGATATTCAAGAAGTCCAAGTAGTGAAAATCAGAAATATTTATCTTCAGTATCGAATGAGTAGTACAGAGTGATTTATTGTGTATTCTTGTGGTTGTATGATCGAAAGAGAGTTTGATTATTGGCGGGGTCATGTTCACATTGGAAACAGGAACATGATGGTTGTTTCGTGAAGCGGCCGCTTATGCGCTAATTCAAAATGAAGACAGGACGGCACAGGAAGACCAAAGCTCAATCAAAGCTACGACGACATGCTGTTTTATATAGATTCAAAATGTCTCAATATGATTATCACAATTAAACTGATATGAATCTTTTGCTCTCCTTTATTTGTATTTATTATTGTCTATGGTTGAGTTCTATGAAGTAAGTGCTCATTGAATTAACCTTACTATCAGTTTGCATGCGACCTCTCGACCAGGAGGAGAAAAGTGATCGATATTAGCCTTCTACTCTTTTGAAATGCAACCTTATGAAAGATTAAATCATATCCCAAGAACATCTGGCCTTTTTTGGTTGACGGTGGAGCGGATCTTTGGTATCAATGCAAGTATCCACAAGCTGTCTCAGGAAGATGCAAAAAATGATCAAAGGGAACAATGCCCTCTGAGTACTGCGAGTGTAGATATTCACTACAAGATGATTTATTAGTCTACATGCTTCTACTCTCCAAAATGTCCAGCATGCTAGCCTTTTCAGAGCCAAAACGGTAGGAATATCTAGCTGTTGTGGCGAAATATCACTACCTCCATCAAAAGCATAGTTACATCCCATCAATTGGCAACACCATGATATGATGAAGGGTATGATGGGTAGAAAGCAGGCTTTGTGAGGAGGACTAATCTGGTTGGTAGTACCTGCATTCTAGATATCATCTCGACGTTGAAGCTATCCTTACTTTGAAGCATGTTATCAGAGATTTGATGGCAAAGACCAATGAATTGTTGTCTTCAAGTGTAGACATTAAATGGTACCTATCACTTCCCATCTAAACCAAGAGGGAGCACTTGGATGTCGAACCTGATTTCGGTAATCGTTTTACAATACGGGAGATGAAGATTACCAACGAGAGAGTCTTGCGTCTTTTTTGAACCAACTTCACATGTTGAATCTACTTGAAACATGAGATTTGCTCAGTATATTTATCTCATTTGCATTTGAATCGTTCAATTATCAAAATCATCAAATAATTTCATAACGCTTACATCTTCCTGGCTACCGAAAATTCTCAGCTCGCAATGCAGTCTGGGGCCTTGAGCACGCGAGAAAGTTGAAACTTGGTAAATATGGATAGTTAGACCAAGTACATCCAGGTAAGACTATGGAGAGATGAATAAATAAGACAAAGAGTTAGGGCAATGGCGGAGGCGGGGTTGCTGATTGAGTGAAGCGCTGGATAACAACTATACCGGGCTGCCCCAACGACCTCAAACTAACTCTATGCTAGCTTTATGACATGCCACACGTTAAATGACGCAAGTTTTGGAGTTGTTTAGTTTCCAGTATGTTGCTACTTGTGCGCAAAGTTCAAGAGAGTTAATTCCGCGGGACTTTATTCGACCCTTCATAGATATTCTTCCTTATACACATACTAACCCACTTGCTCCCCCCATCCAAGCGAGATTCATAACAAATACCTGCCAATAAACTCACCTCCAAACAGCACAAATACATCTCACCATGATCTAGTCTCCAATCTTGATACCACTCTCCCCCGACCAAATCCCTATCATCAGACGCCTATCCCACTGCATCCCCAACTTCGAAATTCCTGACTATCCCTCCGCTAGCCCCCACATATGACCTTAGTTCTCCGCTAGAAAACACTAAACGAAAGCAAAAATCACTCTAAAAGTCCACTAAATAGATCATTTTCATTGCTTTAAAATCAGCCCACACATCACACATCACAGTTCACAATACTTTCTGTATCATTCGAAATATAATTCTGAATTCTAGCATCTTGATCTTTCATACCCGTTCTTTCCCACATTGTCGTATTATTGAATCTGTACATCGTACTCCAAATACAATACTGTCCTAAAATTTCAGAATTGCATGAGCGGTTTCTTTCCTACTGTACGACGATCTACATCTATCATTTCGTGGACGCTTTATAAAGTCTTTTTGCCTATCGCGTTTTCCATGGTAGTCCTTCGGTTTCCAATGGTGATTCCCTCAGGTCCATGGTAGGCTAGATACGCAACAAAATTTAGTTTGTCTCCCTTCATGGCCCCCCCGAATCAGACCATGTACCCCCAGTCTATATATATCAACGTATCTTCCCAGTCACATATTATAGAGTCACAAAGCAATCGCAATAATACCAAATACGCGGTGGTTAAACGTGCTTGAAATTATCATTCACGCGAAAGTTAAACCTCTCCACACATGTAACTAGCTAAATTTAAAAGGGGTGATCTTGGCATTAAGCCAAGAACTTGCATCACGCACGCTTGAGGCTGCCTAGGTAAAAAGCAACCATTCCCTCCGCTCACTAACTGCTTCTCTCAGCGCATAAAGCATTCAACTCACAAATATCCGATATCCATTCCCCAATCGTCCAGGCGAGTATTACCAAGGGTCAAAAAGATACTACATACACACTTTTACGGCCATCATCGACAATCATTCCTTTGTAACCCTTCATATCCACCATCCCTGATATTATCTACCACCATGAAATCTATGATATAAGAGAATATCTTTTTGCCAAAATATGCGCGAACTATTGTCGTCTATATGCACCTTGCGGAGGAGGTGGCCCACGAGCATCGAAAGGGAATGCCGGCATACCCTCCGCTGCGAAGGGGCTCATGGCTGGTGGAAGAAACCCCGGCGGTGGGCCATTGAAGTAGGCAGGGTTGAATGGCAGATTTCGAGGACCGGCTAGTGCTTCTGGAGGAGGGAAGTTGTTCATATTGCCAGCTATTTGAAAGCCAGGCGGCATAATTTGTTGAGGCATTTGCATCGGACGTGGAACGTTTCCACCTAGACCTGGAGGGGCAGTTGGTCGGAATTGTTGCGGAGGAGGGTGTTGAGAGGAAGGTTGTCCTGGCCAGCCTTGCTGTAATTGTTCGAGACCTGGAGGCGGTCGTGGAAGAATGTGTGTGGGTTGAGGTCGCGGGTTGTCATGTTGTGGAGGAGGTCCACCCCGATAAATAGGTTCATCAAAAAATCCAGGTGGGCGACGCTGTGGATTTCCACGTTCGCGCTGAGCTTGTAAGTCCTGTTCTCGTTCCAATTGTTGCTGATGTTGGAGTTGACGGCTGGGTTGCTGTCTGGGTGGATGGCCAAGGATAATCTGCTCCGTTCTTTGAGGCTCTGGAGCTGCCTGTGCTTCCCTCATAAGGCTCATGAGAAATGCAGTTTGTTCAGAGCGAGGCTGTTCACCTCTGAAAGAGGATTGACTGATAGCATGTTGACGCTGATTGACCAAATGATTCAACATTTCTTCCGGGCGTACAGTTGGTTGACTGCCTGCTTGTTCACGTTGAGCGCTAAGATCATGCAAATTGTGGGAATATAAGTGAGCAGCTGATCTCATCTCGTCATGACGGTCTGGAAGACGCTGGTGCGAAGAGTCACGACCCTCAAAAGGTGTACTGGGTTGGGTTTCTTGTAAGGGAGGCTTGGACTGCATCATAGGATTTGCGGGAGGAGTTCCACTAGATTGTAGCATTGCGAGTATCATTGGCATCGCTTCCTTATCCGCAGGAGATTGACCATTGTTATTCAATCCGTCAAGTCTATGGGCTGCTGGCTTTGGTATTGCTGTTGTTGGTTCGACTTTATGCGAAGTCTCATCTTGAGTAAAGAATTTGTTAAACCTCGACGTTTTCCCACCTGGTGCAGCGGACACAGCAGATTTTGTGATGTTTTCTGTGTTGAGATCAAATTGTGATGCGAGCCCAGTATCAGTTTTCGGCTGAGCCCACAAACGGAAAAATTCATCTCCATTAAATCCAGTATCAAGTGGCGCAAGCGAGACGGGCTTTTGTACGCCAGAGATAGAAGGATGTTCGTCACCTTTGAGCTGCGTGGTTTCCTCCACTACTGTATGACTTTTGACAGTTGGCTTGTCCTTGGAATGCATTGCATCTTTCCATTTTTGCATATCCTCTGCTGTGAATTTGCGATCATTGTTACCATTGGATGTTTGCGATTTTTGAATGTCATCCTGTGGAGAAATTTGAATGCCTTCGTCCTCTGTTGCCCAGGCTGGAACATCACCATTATGGTCGTCGTTGCCTCTGTTCCTGTCTGCCCAGCGTCGGTCGCCCCTGTCCCTGTCCCCACGATTATCGAAATCCTTCTCTCGCCAACTTTTGTTTCGATTCTCAAACCTATCTGTATTCGTATTTCGCTCTCGGGGTGTTGGCGGCCCATCGTTGTTCTCACGAAACCAAGTAGGTTCTGTTCTTCCCCTACCGTTTCCAGTTCTGCGATTGTTGTCTTGTTCATGATTCTTTTCCTTGTCTCGGGAGAAATTCTCAAATCCTCTCGGTCTTTCCTTTGGATCGCGCTCTTCTCGATCCTTGAATCGTTTTTCATCTCGATGCCTCTCTCCACCCATGCGCCCAGTAAAACGCTCAGCTCCTTCGGTACCAAAACTCTTTCGAGGTTTTACCTCCATCCAACCCTCCTGGTCGACACCATCACCAGGCTTGGGTCGCAACATATCACGCCGAGGACGATCGTCACTGTCATCGATTTTGGTACGATAGCTAAGCTTGCTTTGCGACTCGCTTTCTCGAAGGGCGGGCCGATCTAGGGAATCGACACCTTTGCCTGCATTGCGTGCAGGATTGGCGGATGAGAAGGTAGTTCTCGTAGGCACAAGTTGAATTGTTTCGGGGTCTGTCTGCATGTCAGTACGAAAAAAATAAGCAACAGATGGAGGACGTTAGATTGTTGGCAGACATACTTGCATTGTTTCGTGGTCGTCGATTTGTGTGTTCTAGAAGCGGATTTGCATCACGATCTCTAGTCCTATCAGGTATCCTGGTAGAAGTGTTTCGATTTTGATCGGGCGTTTGTCTGAAAATAGTTAATACGAGGTATCATAGCTAGAGCTTCTTGCAACAAACCCCATCCATTCTGCAGAAGACAAAAGACCGGGAGGTTTTACAACCAATGGTGAATCTCGCAGAAATAACAATTCATCTCTCGTATACTGACGAGCTACACCTGTGTCGGAAACCATTATAATATGTTGCTGTGGTCGTCTCGTGAAGTATTATGAAGCTAAGATTGGATGCAGTCAAAGAATGTTATTGTTGATTGAATTAACAATATTTAGTCGTTATGTACTTGTAAAGTTTGTTGTTGTAAGCAGGTGTGTGTTTGTTTTATGCTGCTTCTTAGATGCTGTAGGCTATAGATATGAGCAAGGAAGTTCTTGCAGACGAGCTTAGCGCAGCTACCTGGGTAGGCGCAAAGCTCCACGGTTGAGACTGTTGTGAGCTGTAGGATTTAAGAAGGACTTTGAATTTGTGGTCGTGATTGTTTGTTTGGTACGGCGAAGAGGGGTTTTGGGAACAAGGGCTTTTGAGTGAAGATTTTAGATCCCTTGATGAGTATGCGCAAATTGTTTGGCTGACTACTTGTACTGGTTGCTGGTCAGTTTTTGAGAGGTAAAATAGCTTTATGTTGTTTTATTTCGCCTGTTTTAAAGTTGAGGTTTATTATTAAGGTCGTTCGTTTGCTCGTTGCCGTCGTTAGAAGTGTTGATGCCACAAAGGCAGGTTCCGCTTGTCTTAGCGATCTTCAGCCTCGGTGGGGCTCAGCTTTGAATGTTGATGAAACAAATTTCATCCGCTCAAGGGTTTAACTTGAGTGTTCAAGCACTGTGGTTGTCAGGTATAAATTCTTGGAGTATTCAGTAGCAATTATTTATTGCAGTTAGAATAATGTTTGTATATTTATTAGCACTCTAAAAATGAGAGTGCCTTAGAAAGAGGTTAGACTCAATATTTAGGGTATCTTCAATCACAGTTATCCTTACTACCTAGTAGCTATCCTATTTGTATTGGCTTGCAACTATTCAGTCCTTGGCGCCTTCTCCCCCTTCTTCCACCCTTCAATTCTTTGCTTGTCACTTGAATCTATGATCCTTTGCATTAACACCTTCAAAGACGTGCCTCCACCTAAAGCAACTTGTACCTCCAACCATGTCATACTACTGAATCTTGTAATAAGTGTGGTGCTTCCCCCTTCAATTGTGGTTGCACGAAACAATAGCTTGAGTATTTTCTCTTGTAATCCTTGGGCGAGATACGGGTTGTTATATAACGTGAACAACTTCTCAAAAACCCGGCGTTTTCGGAATATACCCATATCCGTTGGCGTTTGAAGACCAACAAGCATAAAATCGAGAAGCCAGGAGACTTCTGAGTGGTGGTGATCGTCAAGACTTGGCGACTCGTCTAGAACCTTATACATCAAAGGTATCTTGTCAATTTGCCATGTTGGACCTTGAGAAAGGAACTTGTTGATTTTAGGATAAAGAGGATGGAGAGGGTCGCATAGTACAGCCACGGAATGCGATGCGAACGATGATATGATGGTGGGAAGTGGTTCTGTATTGATGACCTTCTTCGATGTCTCCACTAACTCACAAATAAGAAGCCAAACTTGTTCCTTTTCGTCGAATGAAGATTCCTTAAGTTTGGCTCCAATCTTGGATATATTAGTCAATGCCTCCTTGCGAACACTGAGATGTTCCGAAGATAGTAGCATGATCAGTGCTGCAGCATATCCACCTTCGATAACTTCCTCTACATCCTTTGTCGCCCATTTCACCAATGCATTATGGTCCTCCTCGGGCAGTTCCTTCAGCATTCTAGCATTAACCTCGTCTATTTCTGCTGCTGAAATGTCACCCTTAGCAGTTGCGGGATCGAGCTCCTCAGTGGCTGGTTGCGATGGCTGTGGAATTTCAATTTCATCGACTAGTTTTCGAGACTTATCTAAAATCTTTCGAGCTGACGATTTCTCTGGTGTTTCATCGACCATTGCTTTAGTAATCAATTTTAAAACTTTTTTATCTTCGCCAATCTTTATGAAAGCCGCCAGAAATCGTGAGATAAACTCGGCCACATCTTTGAGAATGTCCGTTCCAGACTTGACAAGAAATGGCCATTGTTCAGCAATAGCGATTATTAGCAAACTGACAGCAGATTGCTCTTTCTCGGCGTCGCGGGACTTTGGAGTCAATTCTTCGAGCGAGAATATGTACTTGACTGGTTTAGAAGCACATCTCGACATACAGTCATCCAGGAATTCGTGAATCCGTCTTTCATTAGGTGTGCCTTGAATTTCCTTAAGTCTCGCTATGAACGTGTCAAGCGCCGAGACTGTAGTCTGAGTCTGAAAGATCTGATTTTCTTGGACAACCGAGTTGAGGACGGATCTCAGCTTGAGCAAGGGCACACCGGTAGGTGCTTCTGCAGACAATTTTAGCATTGCCACGAATGGAGAAGCTGATAGCCCTTCAGCCTTGGCGAACCATCGCATTCCCGGCGAAAAATGAGAGAATTGAAACAGATTCTCTAACTCCATAATTCGGAATTCGCGATCCTCTTTAGATACACCGGTACTGTCAATAGCTTGTAGAGCGTTCGTAAGAGTTTCTGATACGTCAAACTTGGCGTCCAACGCAACCCGTGGAACCACTTCATAATACAAGACCAACAACTTAGTGACGGCCTCCCGTTGCATCAGTTCTGTATCTGACAACTTCCGAAATGTGCTGATGACATCCTTGATTGAAGGAACACGCTGACAAAATTCATCTGTCAACCTCTCAGCAGCTTGAGTCCACATCGAAGATGAAGCGACGGCCGCTTCTTGATACATCTTCAATATTTCCCGCATTTTGTTGAATGCGACGGAAAGAATACGTATGGCAAAAAAGGAAATGAGATTATGTTGCTGATTTAGGCAACGTGTGAAAACCTTTTGCGTCAATGGTTGAGGTAATATACTTTCCAGCACAATAGAACAAGGTGGAGGTAGTCTTGCATACCTCTCCTGGTGCCCAAGATATTGAGGGACGGGGAGCTGCAGAGTAGAGAAGACGAAAGCCGAGTATCCAACCCACGTCGCGGTAAGTTTGGGATCGAGTGAAAATGATTTTTTGGTGAAGAAGTAGCTTGCGACAAGCTCTGGGGCAGTTTCGAGAATAGACAATAATAGCTCGCTTTGTTTCAAGCTCGACCAAGGGCGAAGATTTTGGATAAATTCAGATAGTATGGTATTGCGGACTGGAACCTTTTCTGTGAAGCGCTCCATCCACTCAATACTATCTAGCCCAAGGTCAATATGACCAACTTTTGTGTCGACATCATGGCCTTCATCGGCATCGATTCCTCTAGGATAAAATCCATTTTGACGATTGAGAACTCCTAGATTTGGCGATGTGCACGCGAGCATAAGAAAATAATGTGCAATCTCGTCGACTGCTTTCTTCCCTCTGCTAATTTCTTCATCTTCTTGGCCGTATGCATACAGCGCTGCTATCCGACCGAGAGAGGTTGCATTGACAACTTTCGATTTGGAATCCCTGGGTAGAGCATCATCGTGCAAAACACTGTGCTTCAAAGTCTCCAGGATATCACGTATCATAAATGGAGGGTCGTCTCTGATATCCCTCGTTAAGCCCATAACAACGTCCTTTTGATTTAGCAGTTCGCGTTTCGATTCTGTGGGAAGGAACTTTATGATTGAAAGGAGAAATCTAAGCGCATTGGTCCGCACAGAAGGCTTCTTGCGATCTTCGATTGCATCTCCTGTATATTTCAAGCTAAGATTTCGCGCCAAGGTCTTGAAGGTATAGTCTCTTGAACGGAAAACCTGCTTCGCCAAAGCTCCCCCATCGTAAATCGATAGTTCTCGAAGAAGCCGCAGAACTGGGGATATTACGTGCTCTTTGCTCTTATTTGATGTGAGACCCCTTGCAATCAATTCTAATTGACGTTTCTGGAGTATCGTTCTACCTAATCTCAATCCATGCTCAGCCATCTCCAGTATATTGGATAGAGTCTTCAGAAGTAACGCTAACACAGCTGGGACTGCAGAGAGAAGAGATTCATCGTTAGCTTGAGATGCAAAACTCCATGTCTGCATAATATCAGATAGGAAGACAGCAGATTTATCCTCATCGTCGACAGGCTTTTGCGATTCGAGGTATTCTTTAAGGATAATAATTCGGGCTGAGTTATCAGTGTCTGCAACAGAAAAGCTGTCCAGAAACGCTTTCAAAGATTGTATACCTGTATTGTGTTAGCTAAATACAATTGCAAGATATCGGGGGATTTTTTACCATGTTTTGAACGACCAGAATCTTGATCAAATGCTAGAGTCTGCTTCAGTTGTCTCGCAGACTGGATATCAACAGAGGTATAAGTAGTCTTGGTGACATTAGATATCCTTTGGCGCTTCTGGTATGCTTGACCACCATCTTCAACAACCTCAGAAGATCGTTTGCTCATTCTCAAGGATTGTATGCTTGCAACTAAGAATTTGGAAATTCAATGGTCAATTGCATTGTCCGTGGTCTGGATAATGGTTTTCGTTCCCAAGAATAATTTTCTCGACATCCTTATCAGAATTTTGATAGTCGGCACAAATACCTAGCAATCACCGAGACACTTTAACGTTCTCGCGTTGTGGCGCAAGGTTGAGTTGAACGTGGCTGGTGATGCCCATGCCACAGACAAATCTACAACCTCGCACTTCCTTGGAACGCCCAGCAGCTTCAACCTCGATGCTGTTGTATATCCGAGCTCTAACCAGACAACCATGATCTACAAATAATATCACTCTCGCAATTGGCTTTGATCAAGCCAAAATTAGCTAATGTCTTCAAATGTCGACACTTCTCCCACTGACCCCGCGACGCGGAGCCCAAAGAGTCTCTCATCTCCGCCAGGTCAGCAATGGTAGCTCTGAAAATGGGACCGCATCCGCAAGCAGACCAGTCACTTCGTGCTCAAGTACAGGGACTGTTAAGCATGATCCGACACCTATAAAGCTCCCCGTTGAGAGGCGGTGCAATCTTTGGACGCACGATGAAACTTTTTCAAAAGAAGATGTTGTTCTAAACCTAGACTTATTTCCAGATGTCAAGGCTGGGGAGCTCATGGCGATCGTAGCCCTTAAAACAGACTCGGGGTTCCGCGATTTTCAAGATAAATCGGCTCTCAATAGAACAGATATGGATAGTGGAACGGCTTCTGGGCAGTTTGGAAGCTACATCTCGACTCAGTCTGGCCCTGGCCATCGTGGAAAAGACTCTAAGCACGATATGGGCTTTGGTAAACGTTATTTGTTCCTCGCAAAAGACATGCCAAATGATTTGAAACTGAAGCAACCTGCATTGGAGGTCTCTCTTGCTAAGCCAATCGCCGATGTATTTAATTTGAAGCATCGTTCAAATGTAGTTCTTTGCACAGTATGTTCTACAGACACTTCTACCTAAAAATGCTGCTAATTTTAATGTCCCCAGACTGATTTAGCTACTAGCTCTGCATCCCACGTTGAGATGTCGTTTAAAGATGAATACCTTGCTCGATCTGACATGTGGAGATTGACTGTGGGCGAAATGGTAAACAAGGCTGTTTACAAAGGGCAAAAGATTTTGTTTATGGGAACAATCAAGGCACAAGTCACTTCTGTTTACATCGGTGGCCGCAAGGTCCAGTCTGCATTCTTTTCAACAACTACCAAACCAGTCTTTCGGAGCGAATCAGCGCGTTACGTGCTTTTCATTCAGATGTCGAGGGAGATGTGGGATTTTGATTCGGAAGGCTCAGGTGAAATAATGTTCAACAAAGTGGTGAATGGCTTTCTGCCAGCATTGTTTAAGAAGTGGGTGCAGCTTAAAGTGAAGCATCTAGTCAGTATAGTGTTATTTACAAGAGTCGAATACGATACTGGGTTGGCCTCAGAATTAGCAAGATCATCACACGATACAGCCTACCACACAGGTGTGCAGACTGATGGTAGTAAAAAACCGTACAAAGATTTCTATCGAGTGGTTGTTAGTGAGATGGCCAGTGGAGAATGGACAACGATTTTATATCAGTTGAAGCGCGAGTTTAAATTTTTTCGCAAAGATATTTCCATGCATCGAATTGAGTTAGTTACTGCTTCGGGGGCGCCGTCCTCAACCACAAGTAAAGGCACTCTTGGAACCCGTATTGAGGCGGAGCCTTCACTTGCTATGCATGGGAATGTCCTCGAAGCAATCGACCTCGCATCGTCCCAGTTCGCGCATGATTATATAGATCGGGACCTGGTTAGGACTGGAATATCTATTGTTGTTGTAACACCGTGTGCTGGGCTATTTGAAGTAGATTATGAAACTCTCCGAAAAACCACGGAGAGTCTCATCGGTAACGGCATTGGAATTGACCTTGTTTGTCTCCCAAAAATGCCACTGCACTCTGTACCACTGTTTCGATACAGAAATCCTCGATATGCTCCATTTCAAGAGGCATTGCATTTCAAGGCTCTTCGGAGCGAGGATAGCACTCCGCGTCAGACGGCTCCTATATTTGGAAGTTATTCATCCTTGAACGGCTCGCTTTATCCTCCCAAGATTCGTGATAGAACTTTCCAAAATTCGACATCCAACAATCGACAGGACCCAAGTGAATGGAGCTATGCAATACCGCACTGGATAGATGTATCATTTTGGACAGGAGCGTCCCAAGATCTGCTTTCTACGTATCCTCTGGGTGACTCGAAACTCTTTAAGAAACGAGTGGCCGAGTCTTCTAGCGATTTTGCGATACGTTGTAAAATGTATGAGATGGAAATGGCTAGTGTCATGGAGAATGCGATGACTGAGATTGCCGTTCCGCCTCTGCAACTAGACAATATCTTTCCCCAAATGTTAATCCAGGAATCTCGTGAAACTGCGAGTACAAAAAAACATTCTTATACCTGGGAACGCGCAAAGTTGCAGTCGAGCCTCTCAGAGTTTATCAATGGGCCATCAAAACCTTTGATTGATCGGCATGCCACACAAACTGAAAAGAGATTCGTGAAGGCACTGGATACATACGACGTCAACCATTCTGAAATAATGGAAAACACCATTGGCTCGCGACAAAAAGACACGAAGTCGCCTTTCAAACCAGGAAGTGAGGAAACTGCGAGAAAAGTTCTTGCACATGATTCTAAAGTTTTTGGCACCTCTTTCACTGATGACAGTCCAGCGTCAAGAGGCATGAATTTGCTCACTGGGGGGAAAGTCGACAGAGACAAGCAAAGCTTGCATAGAAATGACCCAGTACTACCGCGTAAAAGCAGTGTAAGTAGCGCCATGACTGCAGCCAAAGTCCCGGCTGCACGCCCTACAAAATTGAACCGTCAAATAAGTCTAGGCAAGTACGGTTTTGGTATAGCCGCGCCTAAGGGTGTTGCAGCTGAATTATACACCGAAAATGCTAGTGCCACAAAACCAGTTTCTACTTCGTCAAAGGAATTTGATCCAAAAAAGAAGAACACTTTCACCATGGCGAATCATTTACTCAGCACTCCAGCAAATCAAGATCGCCCGCCGTCATCAAACAGCGAAAAGTCAAAGATGAAGCCCGACAGCAGTTCCATTGAAAGTAAGCGAAAAAGCGAGCCGGACGTTGAGAGGAGTCCTTCGATGCGCCCCATGACCATCAAGAGCGCACTTCAATCTTTGGATTCCACGAACCAATTCAAATCTAAATCTGTCTTGAGCTCCTTCTACGAAGGGATCAAAGGCACCGAAGATGAGCAGATGAATTTGCAGCTCAGAACTAATGACAATCAGAAAGTGTACAACTCGAAGCTTCTCGCAGAAGCGGTTCCAGAACTACCAGCGACTCTATCCCCTACTACTGCTTTATCGCCATGGCTAAGTGTACTGAATCCATCCAATCCAACAGAGAATGACGCAATGGGGAAAACAGTATACAGAAGATGGCAACATGTTTTCCCCAAGCCAGTCCTCACTAGAACAATGAAATGGAAATCTCTCTGTTCTCCTGCATCTGTACCGTTAACTACCGAATCGTTTCCAACTAAGTTTCAACTTGAAACTGAATATCAGCAAAAGCCATACAATATCTCACAAAATTCCGAGGATGAAATTTCCGAAGATTCAAGCAATAGAGAAGACTTCTTGAGGGAGTTGATTAGCTTACGACTTTCCCAAGGGTTTCAGATCGTTATCGGTCCTGGGGTAGCAGAGGCATTTGGACAAAAGTCTCTGAAGATCGCGAACGTTTTTGACCGTGATCGTATTGCTGAGGATGGAGCGAGTGTATTCATGTCCATGGGAAACATTATTCATCAATTGTCCTGCGTGAATGGTACCGAAATTGAAGTCAATATGTTCGTCCGAAAACCGACAGCTTTGGTTACACCTAGCCAAGGAACACTGAGCCCGTCTGGGTATTATCCGGCCATTCGGACTACCCTGAGCGATACATATGAATCGCGCAAAATGACTTTAGGTCGATCGAAGGATGAATATAACTGGAATTACGTAGATTCCTTCATCGCGGGCTTCGAAGATAACATGACCGAACATCTCCGGTTCTGGCGTGCAAGGTTTGTGTTGATTCCCGTGGTACGCCCAACTCAGTCTCGACGTGACCGTATGAGAGGTGAGGACAACGAAGAAGAAGTCCGACTTGAAGGTATTAGAAAGCTCACTCAAATGTGGCAAAGCCACAGATATGTTCCACCATCAGAGCGACGTTTCCACAGTCTTGCCTCTAGGAAGATAAAAGATTCGAATCCGCTTGACATTGTATACAAGACGGAAGATCCATCCGTTGTTGTTAGCGCAGAGCTCGAGACTTTACCTCTCGTGGAGACAAGTGAAAGTACAAGTAGACGTGGGCAATTACTTGACACTGACCGGTTCCGGAAATCTAAACTTGATATCGCCGCTTTGGCGGAAGCTATCCAAGCGCCCGTTGAGAAGGGCGGTGTCCGTATGCAAAATCGAAGATGGCATTTCCGATTGCATTATAATTGTTTTATTGGTTCTGATATGACGACGTGGTTACTTGAAAATTTTGAGGACATTGAATATCGTGATCAGGCAGTTGAGCTGGGCAATTTCCTTATGGTTGACGAGACACAGAGGCTGAGAGAGAGGGAAGTTGGTAAAGATGCGGGCATATTTGTCCATGTCGAAAAGCGCCATCCTTTCCGAGATGGGCAATATTTCTATCAAGTCACTGGAGAATTCGCCAAACAGCGACCAGATAGTCGCAGTGGCTGGTTCGGTTCCCGACGTCGTGAAAACTCTGTGCCTTCGACTCCAATGTCAGAGACCATGCCTAAAGACTCGCCTCGACCAGATAGAGCAAGATCTAGTTCTACGCAAGATGATAGTTCACATGAATCAGGTGTGCCAACTCCAACAACAAGCGGGGGCAAAAGGCCCAAGGTGTCTCTCAGTAAAGTTATGAAATATGATGTTGACCATCGAAAGCGCTCTTATCGACCTGAACTTATTAACCTCCACTACGATCGTCTTCACAATCCTGATAACTGTTACCACATTCGGATTGACTGGCTCAATGTTACCGCTAAATTGATCGAGGATGCCATACATACTTGGGCAACGACCGCAGAACAACATGGCCTGAGATTAGTCGAAGCACCCATTGGCGAGGCATGTTCCATTGCTTCGGTCCATCCATTTAGGAGCCCGTACTTGATAGAATTATCTTTGCAGCCTCCAGATCAACAGCCCCGAACATATTTCGATGTCAATTCCTTTACTCCACAAGTACAAACTACTCAATCTAATCGACATTATTACCAAAAATCAATCATGAAGAAGTTCAACTTCGTTCTTGATATTGAAGCCGCGAAGAATTTTCCGAGCAATATTGAAGTAACATTTTCATGGGGCCGACCAGATTACACCTACACACAGTACATTCATAGGTCTGGAGTGTTACTTGCGCAGATTACAGATGAGGGCAACTTCCTTCTGTTAGCGAACCGACTGTACAATAATAGAACTACATCAGCCAGAGATACAGAGAAATACTTGAAAGTGGATCATGCCGGTGGTAACCGAATGGGTCCCAGTCCAATTGCAAACAATCCAGGAATTGCTGCAAACATATGCAGTCCCTTTCAATCACCAATCTTGCGTGCGGCGCATGCCCCATCCCCTCTTCTCCGTGCGACTCACCCCCTCTCCCCTCCCTTACGAGCGACAGCTGATGTACTAGGCGCTTCTCTTCCAAATTCCAAAATAGCTGTCACTGGTAGCATTAGTCCCGACACCATTAAAGCCGAACTCGAAGAGTTTTGTCACAATAGCTGGAAACTAGAACTCTTCTACAAAGAGGTTTTTGAAAAGGTCACCCCACCACATGCGACGCCACCGACGCTCAGAAGTCCATTCCCGGCCATGCTTCTCGATTCGAATATTCCCACATTGGGATTGCCGCCGGGCATCCTAACAAGAGACGGAAGGGATAGCAGCCCGACACCAATGAGGTTGGAACGGGTGCCAGGAGTAGGGAGTAGTATACCTGTTCTCGGGAGGAGACCGAGTGTCCAGATGAGCATTGCGACTAGCGCAAGTGATGCGTCGAGGCAGGAAAGCCCGAGAGGGAGTATAGCTGAAGGTTGATGTGTCATAAAGTTAATAGCTAGAAAGCACTCAAGTCAACTGGACTCCATATGGGCTACTTTTTACACGTGACTTGATCGGGGCATATACATGCTATCGGGTCGGCGGTATACCCGGAGGAATTATGCGAAAATTGGTCTTCTCTTCTACATATTCAGGGAATCATACGATGTGTATGCAAATAATACTAGTTAGAATGCCGGGTTTGGAAATAATGTTTATGCAATTCGCGATAATGAGCAATCAAGTTTCGAGACTTTTGACAAGTACTTTTGCTTGTTCTTTGCGGCACTACCTTGAGTTTGACATAGACTTTGATGCCGAAGTATCAACAGTCATCTAGTAAATACCATATGGAAAGATCATCAAGTATCAATGCTCTTCGAGGTATGAGTCTTCTATCGCCTGTGGATGGCATCCTTGCAAATACATTATTTGCCTCCTCATAAGCTCTCTATATTTGAGGGCTGGTAGAAGCCGGTTTCTACAAGCTTCTTATATATGCTTGGTGGCTAAGCCATAATAGTTACAGATGTCGACGAATCTTCAATCCCTGCCACCATTTTTGAAAATTTCCCTAGTTCGCTTCACAACTAAGTATGAGCCGAGATTCTTACCGACTACTATTCAACTCCCTGTCCACCAATCCGTTGTACTCCTCTTCTTCATATAGCATAGCAACGTTCAAACATTGGAGGTCGCGCAGAATTGACGCCCAAGTGTCTACTGCCTTGTCAGTCTGGCACCCAGTATGCGAGCTTGGATAAAAATGGATACAACAGTAACTAATGGGTGTTCGGTGAGGGATTTGGAGTACCACTTTCTTCTCGAAGTGACTGGACGACAATGATGACTTCAGCTAGAATGCTGCCCTCTTCAACGTGTCCTTGATATCTACAATATAGGCGGCAAGTCAATGTCTTCTTCGTTATTGTATGGATTTCTCTACATTCAAGTTATGGCAAAATTTCGTTGTAACTCTTGCAATAAATTCTAGAAACTCTTTTTCTCCGCGATTTAGTTTCACGGAGAAATTAAATTGTGCAACAAACTCTTTAACTCACACCCACATGTCCAAACTGAGCGGTCAATCTCACCTGATTGGGAGCGAAGTGGTCTAAGGACTCTTTCCATGCCAGTCGTATCTTCTTTGTTATAGCATCAAATCGCATGGAGTGAGCACAGAAGTCTGAAGATATGACAATTTCGTATTTTTAGGTAGTTGGCAAATATTACACATCAATTGAATCAGGCGTAACACTACGCACGATAGATCGATGGACACCAGGATCACGACGAAGTTGTCTAGATGTCGATATGCTGTTTGACGTCTCTGCAGGAAAGAGAGGGTAGGGTGATGATCAATGTTTATCAAAATCGAAACTGAAACTCGCTTTCTATTCATATGCACATATGTTTCTTTCAGACAATTCATCGAAATCACCGATTGATATGTTCGCTTATTATATTAGATATATGATGTTCCCCATTTCCATCTTGTCATTCGTTATCCTCAATAAATCATTAGTGTAACACGTACAAACTTTATTTCAAGGTTTGAAATCGTGGGATTGGCAATTTTATCACAATATTCCATACATCATTACAAATTATGCCGAATCCAATCTACACGCTAGAACAACAGACATTTCGCAAACACATCACGCCCACTGGGAACTGCGCAACACCCTCATGTGAATTTCGGTTTGGTTTGGTCAACTACCCGTGTTCATCATTAAGCTATGGCTACTATATACCTAGAAGACTAATTTCGAAGTATACTACTAGTTTCAAAGAAAAATTCACAGTCCAGATCCATGCTCCTGTCCAGTTCACCCGCCCCAATTTGCAATGTGTATCCCCACAACATCAACGCTAGATTGAATTAAAGAATGCCCCCCGCCCTTCGTAACCTTCTTATACCTTCATGGTAGCATTGCCCGCTGCTACAGGTCCCATATTTACCACTCCACCAGCTCCAACAGTGGGTCCAACGCCCGGAAGTGTGAAATCTGGGAAATTCGGCCATTCCCCCAACCTAGCTGGATCTCCTCCAATCCTCACCCATTGTCCCACACTTGGCGTTCCATTATCCAATACAAAAAGCATGGCCCAGCTCGGCGGATACACATGCGCATTAGGTGGTGTTGTAATCGAGCACTTTACGTTTGCCGCTGTGCCAGAGCAGGAGAAGGCCGGAAAGAATGTCCGCTGGCCGAAAGAGTTTCCATGGGTAGCGCCTACGGCTGCCATAAGAGAGATGCGAACGGTAGATGAGCTACCTTGGTAGAGAGTAGCGGCTATGTTGATTGTATCGCCATAACCAAAATCGTTACCATTTGAAAACTTGAAACTTGGTTGAGTAACACCATTCAATAAGTACGGCGGTAGAAATACCTCGACGCGGTATTCTTGGGCGAATCGAGTGTCTTCGGGATCACTACCTGTGACTAGTACTCTGCCATCTGGAACAAGTACAGCTTCGTTGTGGTACAAGCGGTCGATGGTTGTGTTTGCCAAAGAAGACATGCGAGAATTCAGCGGCTTCGACGGATCATAAAGAACAGCATTGAGGTTAGGTTGGGTGGCAAGTCCAAAGCCAGCAAACCCTTGTTGAGCTCCATTTAAAATGAGAAACGTGCCATCAGGACTAAATGCGCTCAATTAGCAAATGACTGGTTGAATATTTATAGGGAGAAAGCGTACAGGGCTACCATAGATGGTATTACTCGTTTTGAAGGCTACAAATATTTGTCAATAAAGTTGTTGGAACAAGAAGATAGGGGCCCAAGCTTACCATGCGCTCAATAGTCCACTTTGCGCCAGGTACCTCAGGTTGGAGGGATACACAGTTATCCAATGCGATCTCTGGACCTGGAGTAGAGCCTCCGCAAATCATAACTACGAGCGGGTCTGTATAGGGTGCACTTTGAGGCATCAAAACAGCAGTACCTTCCATAGGATATGTCCTACCACCCAAGAAGTTATTTACGGCGGCGGGAATATTTGGTAAGACCCTTTGAGTTTGCAAAGTAACCTCGTCCAGAATTCTCGCCTCGTTGTAATATGCAATGAAGATACCTCCAGAAGGAAGAACTGCAAGATATGGATACAAATTGTAGGGGTCGGTACGAAACAGATAATCGCAATAGAGAACACCTCCTCCGGCCGGTCGAGGGATAATTTCTAGGGAGGGAACGGGCGCACCATTGGAGCCCACTTCGCCGCCTACCACAAGGATACTGCCATTGGCCATAACCATTGCTGAAGGATACCATCGACCCGTTTGCAAGCCAATCTCTTGATAATTTTCTTCCCAATCGTTCTTGCTCGGTACTCCAGGCACCCCATCCGGAGTATAGAAGCGCACACCTAGAGTTGAGGGAAGTGCCCAGCCCCCGATGTTGATCTGACGACCGAGACGATCAGGGAGAATGATACTAGCAGAACAGAAGACATCTGTCTTCACATGCATGGGTCGCCATGCTGCCGTAAAGTTATTGATCTGAGTAAGGTCGAGCTCATAGGCACCAGTGCTGTTGTTTGCGGGCGAGGTTCCAAATTTTTCCAAAAAAGAAATCTTCCCATTAATACCAACAGCGGATGTTAATGGAATGATGGGCCCTGTAGATTCGTCAGAAAAGTATTCAAATGCTGCTAGTATCATAGCCTACCTCCAATGAGAAACTCGTATCTTCCGGCAGCATTTCCCTTCTCGAACGTCCAGCTGTTGAGCGGTGTACCTGTCCAAATGTAGTAGGTAATCAAAGAGGGCCCGCCACAATATGTATCACGATTACCAGTGCAAAGCATGACGCATTGCGAATCATCAACGACTTCAGCATTGTGGCCGATAACATCTTGAACATCGCCGCAGACTGTGATGGAGTCAATATAGAATTTATTTTGCAGCATTACGTTATAAAAAGAGATTTTTTTATGTCAATAGCACAAGGAAATTCAATCAACTTTGAGATTAGAGGATCTTGCAGCAGGATAAAGTCACAAAACGAAATAGCAGCATAAATGGAAACTCACAGCATTGATTCGAATATTCCATACCCCCAGCACCATATCCATATTCAGAACACAAGCTAAGACAATTTGTGGCCGTGTTGTTATTCGGAAGTGCGATCTGGTAAGGGAACACCCTATTCACAGCATTGTCTCTGCATAATGATCAGCTCGGATATCTTGTATTACTATACCAGCACGTCATATGCGACAAATGACCGGAACTGGAAAATTGCACCTACTTGAGACACCCCTTATATTTCCAATTTCCTGGTAAACTCGTATTATGTATTACAGGTAGTTGTCGCACGATTAAACTTGTCTGGTTAGAATAAATGCTCATACGATCGCCTATCAGATTTGGCAGTTAGTATTACTTATTAGGTGTTCATCGTGTAATTTGGAAAAAGAACAGAGACTTTATTAGAAAATAGATTAAGAATGTCTCAGGAAAAGGGAAAAAGCAAGGCTAAAAATCAGGGAACGGAATTGTGTATGAAAGACCGCAATTACGAACCTCCACCACACATTTGATTCACATTTCCGCCGCATGGAGTGTTGCACTGAGAATCTGAGGATGCCAAGGCCCCCAGATTAATAATTGCAGAGTCGCAATAACATTGTGTATAGTATTCCATTCCGGCTATACTATATCCTGCTGTAATACATTTTTGTATGCAAGATTCCACAGTCATATTGGCATCGTCAGGCAGGTTTTCGGCGAGAATGCTACCACGACCGAGGGCTCTGTCGATCCAACATCCCTTGTAGGTCCATCCTTTTGGAAGATCTGTGATCGTGGCCGAAGGAATAGTGGCACTAACTGTCGTGGGTGTTGGTGTAGGCGGTAAACTCGTTGCGGTGTAATTGTATACGTTCATCCGCCCGGCCCTAGAAGATTGAGTTATCAGTAATTGCTTCTCACGAAATCTTTCGGAGAAAAGAATCAATGTGCAACACCGACAACAGACACAATGCTCACCCTCCGCAAAATTGTGTCAAGTTCCCTCCACAGGCCATATCACAACCCGTGGCCGGAGCGCCATAGTTTTTGATCTCGTGGTCGCAATAACACTCGCTGCCATATTCGACGCCAGAAAGTCTGTAACCTCCGAGAATACAGGCGGAAAGGCATGCATTGACGCTCATGGATGTCCCGGAAATGGAATATATCTGCGTGGTGAGGGTACGTGCATTCACACTATCATTGTAGCACCCAAGAGGAACCCATCCAGATGGTGCTCCTGTAAAGGTAGGGACGGGGATAGAACTTGTTGTGAGAGTAGGAAGCGAGACGATAGCATTGTTCAAATCATAGAGACTCAGTCTGGCAGAACCACCACAAATTTCCGAAGCATTACCATTGCAACGCATATTACAGCCGGTTTCGCCATCAGAAGCTAGACTCCCGCCATTGAATATGTTGTTTCCGCAATCTTGTTGTTGTCAAATCAAGGCTATACAACTGACGAGGGCTTCCAACTTACAACACTCCCCTGAGTATTCAGCTCCAGCAAGTACGTAACCTAGGCTTTGACATGTAAACTGGCAGATTTCAATTGTTAAAGCTGCCCCTCCTCCTGTAGTTGCTACATTCGTAGTGAGCGTGCGAGCCCCCACGTTGTCGCTAGCGACGGCAAATCAGCAAACTTCTATGTGAACTCATTCAAGCAAGGCATACGGAAAAAGACGATAGTAAAAGCAATATTCACTTGAAATACCCGGCTACCAGTTTTCTGCATCGCGATATGCCAGTAATCTAAGGTATATTGATGGGAGAGTATAAAATGCAAGCCATCGATTGTTCAATCCTTGATGGCCCCTTGTACCCTCAACTGGAATCTTTCTCTTCGATAAATGGAAGATTTAACAAAAAGAAAGTTGTGCTTGGCAATGTAACAATGTAGATATATACCTGTAGCAGCCCACATATGACCATGTATCTGCTCTTGGTAGGACAGAACGGCTTCCTGAATGCGCTTCGGAACAAGTCAACTATCGAACAAGAGCCAATTAGCAGATTGAGTACAGAGTGGCAATCACCACGAGATATTGTTCACATACTTTTAAAGATAGAGTTAGCGCAGCAAAGGCAAACGGAAGAAAAGAAACGGCCATGATTGCAATTGCTAACAATCACCGCTCAAATGCACGCTGGGAAACGACTGTCGCTCAATGATATACAGAGAAGCGGAGGTAGCAAGGAAAATGATCTGCACTCAGAGGGGAAATTCGATCGACCTGCTTTACCTTTACAGCCTTGGATTGCAGTGACAAGAATTGCCATGACCTTACACATGTTGGACCACTGATCCTCGAATCCTTGGAGGCTGACAGGAATCAACCTGAATATTGGTTTTGCTCACTACTAAGAGCAGAATCGTATAGTTCTTACTTGTTTACTCGTATCATTTGCTCTCATCTGATGTAAAGCATACCCCGTGGAATCCCTATGGCTATCTCCACATTTTCCAATGCGGTATATGGTACAAAAAAGTGATTTTCAAAGAATATGATCGTGCATGTACCGCAAAACAGGCGTCATAAATCCTTGGGTGTTTCTTCTCCTTTTCGCGAATCCTTGTCTGTGGTTCGACGGTTCCTGATGACCTGGATTTTGAACCTCGTTCGGACATTTTCCACGGCTCGGTTTGGATACCGAAAGCGGTACAGCGTCCGCCAACGACTTGGCTAACAAATAAGCACTTGAGAGCATGACTGACTGTGCAGATACGTGAAGTATTGACAGGCTGAAGAACCTGTGTAGCAACTCTCGCGATAGAACTTTACAAAGTTACGAGGTGTAGCAACCATGATAGGGCTCGCCGCCACCGAATGTGAAGTCATAGAATGGGATACATTATCTTATTGGTAGCTCCAAAGCTTATTCATGGTCGTGTAACATTTGCATAGGTACACTATTGTATATTGATGTACTGCATCAACCTGCAGCCTGAGTAAGTGGTGGTGGAGATAGCCGTACCCAAATGGATAAGTGAGATGATGTGCTGGCGATACAATAGTCTCAAATCGTGGGATCTATATGCACGGAGAGCAATGTATGTTTATTAGAGTCAGACCAGCACGAAAATATTTGATGCCAGGCCATACATTCTCGGAGCAAAGAACGTTGCTGATTACCCGATATCGTAGTTCAGCAGTTGATTTGGTCCGAAAAAAACGTTCAATTAAGCTTAATGTGGCGTAAGTGGCTAGGAAGCTAGGAGCATTAGATCCCCTCATGAAGAAATCCCTTGCAAAGTCAATGAATGGTAATATACCATTCTAATCATGCATAACCGAATAGGGGAACTCAATTTGATAGGCTTTCACAGACAGCGGAGTTGCAATGTCAAATCTAGACTCGAGCAATACGCTTTGGGTCCAATCCTACTTACGATAAACGAAATAGAGTCCGCATGTAACGTGGTTTCTGGACGAAGGACTGAACTAGAAAGCCACCGGAGAAGATTACATGTTGACTTATTTACGATACCGAGACGATGATACTCAATAATGTGCATCTACTATCTCGCAGGAGAATCTGACCATTCCCAAGTTATTGACAAGAGATAAAGAAAACGAGCATACTAAAATGCCCTCCAATGTGTAAAATTAGAAACCCCAAAATGTTCGTTGATCGGCCCGGTATTCAAGGTGCGTTCAAGTTCAAGGGTAGAGTTGCATTTACCCGGACACCACATGTAAA
This sequence comes from Sclerotinia spermophila, assembly GCA_038090695.1. Lineage (NCBI taxonomy): Eukaryota > Fungi > Ascomycota > Leotiomycetes > Helotiales > Sclerotiniaceae > Sclerotinia > Sclerotinia spermophila. The sequence goes on from JBBMOJ010000105.1 coordinate 53,665, forward strand.
TAGGCACGACCGAATTAATTGAAAATTCGAGAACACCATCTTTTGTATGCCTAGTCTTCGTGTATGCACTCTTATCAGTAACGTTTCAAACAGTTATGAAAGTGTATATGAGTTGTATAAAAATGTATAACATATTATCCGTCAAAAGGCTTGCGTCACCAATTACTCCTCTATTATTCCTTGTGTATCGTTCCCGAATTTGCTCCATGCAATATTAAAACCAAACTAAGCATCTATCGTATCTATCTCACCTTTCCTATCTTGCTTACTTGAAATATGCTATCTCTATTGAATACGCTCTCAGCTTGGGCTTCCGCAAGTCCCCTGCGAATACATCTTGACACTCTTAACAGTCATTCCCCTGTCTTCGGGCGGGCCCCACGTTGGACCCCACTGACTTGAAGCGTTCCAGAACTCTGCTGGGGCCGTCAGACTAGCATCTCCCCATGGTTTGTTGCCAACCTTATCACTATCACCGACGTTAGCTTTCAGTATCCCCAGAAACCATAAGCAATGTGACAACTCACGGGAAATACCCGTTGGTTCCTCCTACCGCCACACTATTGTAATGTTAGCAAAGTCATAACCGTCTCAGTTTATACTCAGGGTGATCTTACTTCAGAATAAGGTAGAATGCCTGATCAAATGGAGTGGCTGGATTCCCAGTTTGACTCCATGGATCATGTAACGCAGAGTTATTCACAATTGTCTTACCAAATTCTCCTCTATTCCACATGCTATTGTAACCCTTGCTGAAAGATAGATAGAATACTTGCTGCACGAGAGTTAGTTTTTAACAGGCCATAAGGTGACAACTATTAAAATTCTGCAGATCCTACCAAGAGACGGCTGTCAATATATGTGAAGATGTAGTCTTCACTCCATTCAAGACCGTATGTATAATAGCTTTCACTATAGTCGGTTCTTCGGATATTATGCTTTCCATCCGTCTTCCAAAAGGCATCTACTTGAGGAATTGGGCCCCAATGCTTTGGTAGTTGTCAGCTCAGATCTAGGTTTGAACAGGAGAAGTCATACCAGAGCAGAGATAATGCTGTCTCGACCTCCGTCGTATGTAGCCCCATCATTACCCTTGCTTTCAGCGAGATCTATCTCACCACTAGCAGGCCATGGTCCGTATACAGAATCTTCTGGCATCATCCTATCCATAGTGAGCAGCTTCTATTACGAGTGAGAATGAACATCTACCATATCGCTGGCCATAACCAATCACCCTTAGGCATTTTTGCAACTACTTCTATTTTACCGTACTTGATAGTTTTTTTCCCCTTCGTGGACAATCTTGCGCTTCGAACTGGATTGATAATGGTACCAGCGGTTATATTGCTGTACATAGAGCACGACGAGCCCGCATCTTCGGAGGTGCACACTCCATCCGGTCTGTTATCAGTAGTCATGTTCAACGTATACCCGTTCAGAATTTGAGCAGGCGTGATATTTGTAGCGTTGACTGTCAATGTTGGGACGATATGAAGTCCTTCAGCATCAGTGTAAGCGTTTTGAGGATCGTTTGTGGTCCATTCAAAGGACCCAGTGCTAGTTTCATCAGCTGACAGATCTTTTCAGAGTCATTTAAAGATTCGAACTGACCCAAAGCCGCCTCGTTGAATTTCGAAACTCCATATACTGGGGTCTATGTTATGAAAATCATCCTCGAACATAAGGCAGTATGAATTGTTTGGAACTGATGTAAATCCAATGTAGCACATAATCCCCCCGAGCCCGAAGCCAATAACAATACTCGTCCAAAAGATTATTGAATCCCAAGTTCGTCCAGACCATTTCTTGCGTTTTCCCTCTGTAGCAACCTTCTCTAGCCATGGCTTCTCATAACTTTCTTACAGTTAGTATCTGTTAGTTTATTCTAAAGGTTTGTACTTACTCGCCAATAAGCCTAGCGCTCTTGAAACGGCGTTGCCTTGGAGGTACAATATCTAAACCCTCTTCAAAAGTCAGTGATTTATTCACAGTGAAGACTGCTCTCTTGCTACCTGAAATTGAAGAAGCTTCTCCTGGCGATGAAAATCGGTTGCTTGGTGTACTTGTATGAGGGGATCCGTGATTTGGTGTTTCTGGTTGAGAAATGAGTTGAGGTGTTCCAGGGGCAGAAACTTGGTGGGCTTGAGGATCTTGTGCGGTCAGGGATATACTGTATGTTGACATCTTGAGAGCTCTCTACTGTCTCCAACTTTGAAAGTCTGGGACAACTCGCTGGATAACTTATCAAGATATCACGACCTTAACTCGGACCATTGACTTCTTCTATTTACCCAAGCACTTGCCCGAATTTTCATGGGAGAAATACATGATATGGTTGAAGGTGTTTCCAAGATAAGAAAAATCTCCGAGAACCAAACTAAAATCAATCAAGCCATTTCAATATTGATGTTGTCGAATACCGCATGGGCGGCAGTACCTTGTATTTGCATCAACCCCTGAGGGTATGGACGTTTCTGTCAGTGTGTTGAAAACAAATGAAAAGAGTAAGCGAAGCAATCCCCTCGTAGACCTGCATGCCCTGGTAGTATCACCGATAGTGGAAATATACGTGATATGGAGAACAGCAAAATCTATCTTGATAACAGATTTACGGAAAGCAAAGTTCAGCTATGCTCGCCCAAGAAGCAAATCGTCTGTCGGTATCCAGTGGCTGTGAACCATTTCTACCTAGTGCTTCAAGGACTCAGAAGTCGCCAAAACGATATCTAATAGCAATGAAAGCCAAGGGCGGATGTAACCTCAAAATCTCAAGGGCGTTAATCCACGATAATGATTGAATTGTCCGAGCCATTAGCCCTCAAAACAGGTGATACGATGTCTTATATAGGATGATAGTTCTGTAACACTTTACAGAAATACATGTGATTATCGAGGTAGGATACGAGAATTCAGGAAGCTACAAGTAAGTCTCATCTATGTGGTAACGAGCACTTGATTGGATGAATACAAGACAACTGGCTGAAATCAGAGAGAAATAAAGATGGTGTTGAGAGTAGAGTGCAAACAAAGAGCAGCTAAACCCAAATTTCGAAACAACAGTTCAGATGATCCAGAAGGAAAGATGCATGTTGGGGTAATTCATTTGTATTACCAAGAAAATGAAGTGGTTGAAATGTCGGGATATCAAAGTGATCGACATTAAAAAATCCTAACGAGGTTTCAAGGTGAAAAAACGTTGAATTGTTTTAATTTCTCGTATTAGTCGTACAAAGTGCGAATTCCTCAGCCAACGAGCAAGAAGAACTACAGTCTTATCTGTATTACTGAGTAACATGCAGCAATTTGAAGAGGAAGGGGTAGCGGGCAGGGTATTTTAGCGATTGATGTAGGGTAAAGAAGCCTATAGTGGGTCTGTCACCCCTGAAAGCTTATAATAAGATATCACTCCGAGATCTGTACCTAAACTCTTTATTAGTATTGAGGGGTTCATAAAATACCCTGCTGTGCGAAGGGGCCAATGGCTGACAGCGGTTTAACCCGTCTAGTCTTATGGGGAACAACAGAGTTCCATTATAGCTCATTTATATTGCGTTACTATAAACCTCGATTCAGCCAATCACACAATGGCAAACGGCTAATAGAACTTTTTAGACACCTCTGTGGTCTGTATTTTGCTGTTCCCTTCCTTGTATCTTTCCAACATACCCAGGATCTCTATTGAATTTCCGATCAATGAAGAGTTCATCACTTTTAGTATCCCGGCCTTTCTGTGAGAATCTGGCTAATATAGTCATGTACAACACTGCCCTGGTCAATAATGGTCTTTCAATACTTCCAAGTTTCGTATTGTTGAACCATTCAACGGGAAAGCTTCCCGTACAGACTTAGCTATTCCATGGGAACTCCCAGGGACACTACACGTTCCCTCACCTTATCGTCGGACCATAATACTATTCTTAGGTCAATATTCTGCATCCTGCATGCGTGGAGATATAGATGAAGCCACAGCTTTCGTCCAAAGACACTATACATCTGTAAAGCTGATCCAATCGTATAAGCTTCTCGCAGAAAATGTGGCTACTTCCTCCTGCAACACCGAGGCTATAATCCAACGAGCTCGAAATCTTAAATGTATCATTCGTGCTGGATTCGTGCTTTCCAGCCCGGTAACTCGTGGAAGCTAGCCTCAACTTCTATTCTCCGTCACCCGCCTTCACCCAGCTAGCTCGAACAATCTATAGGGAAAAAAGTTTATGGTCTTCGATTTCCTTCTGCCGCCATAGCGAATGTGTTGGCAAGTGTAATATTGACTTCCGTCTTTCGACAGAATTTGTCAACTGCCATACATTAATCGGCGTATCGATTACTCATAATCTCAGGCTCCCGCTTGTTTGATCTGCACTCACAGCTCTTCAAATTCTTGGTTGAAGTTGGCATTATTTTCCGCCCCCCAGACCTCGAACGCTATGTCTGAACAATTCGACTTTCAACTGCGCTCTAGCGAACAACCAATGATTCCTCCAGAGACACGCCCTACGATGACAGAACGACATCAAAGTGTGCCAGGAGATCCAATGTACCGTCCAGAAAGTTTGGCGCCAGCCTCGCGACCTCATAGCATTATGAGTACAGGCTCTGCAGGAAGCCGCGATCGTCATACTCTGGTACGTCTTTTCGGTTACACATTTTACCATACATACCTTCCCCAAATAAAGCTTGAAGTAATTCCTGGCTTTTGCCTGATGATAGTGTATAGGTTGCAAAATATCTCCAAAGACGATGTAGTGCTGCCAAATGGCTTCAACCCATCGAAGAGGAGAATGGCATGATAAACGAATCGTCATGGGTAGGCGTTGCTATGCGGCTTCCAGATGGAAGCTACTACACCGAACCGCCGAACCCTGATAATAACTTTTACACTGTGATGCAATATCTTAGTTGCAAAGTTGCGTTCACAATGTCTTCCGACATCACAGCGGCATTGATGGACCAGATTGGTCCTTTTCAAACAGAACTTCAAGTACACCCACGCGGGATTAGACTTCCAATTGTCCAAAATCTTTCAGAGCTTGCATATGGAGGAACTGGTGTATCAAAAAAGTCGTACTTATGTGTGTTGAGAGAAGAAAGGCTCGTTCTCATCTGGAACGAGTCAGTTGAGAGTATTATGACACATGGCGCAGATGTTGAAGGTATACTCGTTGGTTTGGTAAGTCAGATTAACCCGTAATAATTTGAACGGTACTTACGAAGAACAAAATAGATCTGGGGATCTCATATTGGTACTATGATAGCTACTTCTCCATATGCATCCATGACTCCACCTATCGGTCAAACGCCAGGTCAAACGCCTGGAAGAACACCATCGGCCATTAGTGAAGACCCTGAATTCACTGAAAAAATGAACATTGTTCAAGCCGCCATTGAGCGCGAAGAAAACAAAGACACAATTTTCAATCCAGATATCGAGGCCGCCGCGCCACCAGAAAGACCTTTTCTATTATTACATGCTGGTGTCATTGGATTTGCCATGACTCTAGTAGTATTCGTAGAGATGCTTTGCGCGTCGCGACTAATAACAGAATATGAATGGGATGGTGGTGTACTTCGGTTCGCACTTGTCGCCGTTATTCCCTTCTTCGTTTCCTTCTCTCTGGTAAGACATTTTCAGCCACTTTGTACGTGGCGCAAGCCTCAAACACAGCAGAAAACTGCCGAGAATTTCCCGGATACAGCTAACACGTTATTCATCAGTTTTTCATGATCGTTATTGCTGGAAGTCTATTTCAACTATTTGGACCCTTGACATATGTTCGGAAAAATTCTCAGTTCTATTCGGCCAAGCCGCCCAAAAGGGGTCGTTACCCCGACTTAGAACTGCCACACATCACCATTCAGATGCCAGTCTATAAAGAAGGGTTGAAAGGGTAAGAGGTTATTATGATCGGATTAAGAAAGCTGCTGATTGCATTGAATAGTGTTATCATTCCTACTGTGACCAGTATACTGGCTGCTATTCGATACTATGAAGCGCAAGGAGGCTCTGCTTCAATCTACGTTAACGAAGATGGAATGCAAGCTGTAGATCCCGAGCTTTGTGAAGCTCGAAAGACGTTTTATGAGTTGAATAATATCGGCTACTGCTCCCGCCCAAAACATACCCACAGCAAAAAGAAGTGGTACCAAGGGAAGAAGGTACAAGACAACCCCGAAGGATTCCAGCGAAAGGGCCAATTCAAAAAAGCGTCGAACATGAACTACTGCCTCAGTTTCTCTATTCGAGTTGAAGACGAGTTACTAAGACTTATCGCTGCAAAGTCTGCAGCGCAAGATAGAGCCGAAGGTGATATTACTCCAGATGAGGAAGATTTGCTGTACAAACAGGCTCTTGCTACTTGTCTTGAGCAAGATGAAGGGCGGACTATGGCCGGAGGTAATGTTCGTATCGGTGATATCATTCTGATTATTGATAGCGATACTCGAGTGCCTGAAGACTGTCTGCTTCTAGGCGCATTAGAAATGCATGAGAGTCCTCAAGTGGCTATTCTACAACATGCCTCCGGTGTCATGCAAGTTGCGCATAATCCTTTCGAGAATGGAAGCAAGTATCCCTGGTAGAAATTCATTGAATATACCACTAACAGCTCACAGTCACTTACTTTACAAACCTCATTTACATGTCCATTACCTTTGCAGTAGGGAACGGTGATTGTGCTCCATTTGTCGGCCATAACGCTTTTTTACGATGGAAAGCTGTGCAGAGCGTAGCTTATGAAGAAGACGGACAATTAAAGTTCTGGTCGGATGGTATGATACTTCAATGATCAGTCTATACTATAACGCTGACGCTTTGCTAGATCACGTATCAGAGGACTTCGATATGAGTCTACGACTTCAAATGGCCAAATTTATCGTAAGACTGGCGACTTATCATGAAGGTGGTTTCAAAGAAGGTGTATCCCTTACTGTTTACGACGAACTTGCTCGATGGGAGAAATACGCATATGGATGCAACGAATTAGTTTTCAATCCCATCTACAAGTGGTGGCGAGGCCCTTTCACGAAGCTGTTCATGAGATTTCTTTGGAGTGACATCAAACTCACCTCCAAAATCACCATTCTAGCCTACATCGGAACCTGTGAGTACCTAGCCCCTTCAATATCTTTCAAATACTGACCATTCAACAGACTACGCAATTGCCTGTGCCATTCCCCTTACCTTAGCAAACTACATAATGGTCGGCTGGTTCAATGATTCACTCGATCAGTTTTACCTCACCTCCTGGAAAATCTTTGTCGGCATGGCCGTAATCTTCAACGTCCTCTCACCGCTCGCCTTCGCCATGTTACGTCATCGCCTGGGCGAAAAAGTCTTCGTCTCTTCCATCGTTGAAACCGCAAAATGGACACCAATGTTTGTTCTCTTCTTCGGTGGCATATCTTTCCATCTCTTAACTGCCATCTTGTGTCATTTCCTCAGTATCAAAATGGAATGGACGGCTACCGCCAAAGAAGTCGAAGCTGGTGGCTTCAGAATTGGTTTAGATAAAATATTTCGAGATTTTAAGTGGATGTATTTAGTTATGATTCCAATCTTGGGAGCCATGGTGTACTTGGGAGCTTTTGCACCTCGTGGCTTCGAAATAACGGATTTCACGGCAATAGTACCGCTTTCGAATCAAGTCGCCTGTCATATCCTACTTCCTGTAAGTGTCCCTTTCTTCAATATATACATTTTCCAGGGTATACTATAACTAACAGCATCCCAGTTTGCCCTTGGACTCTTCTAGATATATTTTGTTTCCGATCTGATACCAACATATCATTGTATATATACACCTCAACTATTATACACTTCTTAATTGCACTACTTTGTCGAACAAATATTATCAGAGGTCGTTGGCATCCGAACGCAAATATAGAACAGGCGAGATAGAAGGTGTTCTATGTTCTTGCATGCGCATTTATCCTGAAAACATCATTTTTGTCATTTTTAGATATGTTACGACGGAACCATTATCCAAGATATACTCACTTGACTGTGAAATCTTTGATTGCAATTTATTGAGGAAACGTGCTTTCTGGAAGTTGGAAGAACACATGTGATTGGTAATTGTTGAGTATGTCAAAGAATTTTGCTTGGAATTTTGGAAGAGCGGGATATAATATAGAATGGAAAAGATTTACATTGAGACTTGAGAGAAACGAGATGGCATACAGTAATAATATAATTTATTTCTAGATTTTGAGAGAGGAATGTGCAGCTCATTGCAATTAACACGATCCCGTCATGAATATCTAACGTGTTAATTGATCATGTTTCACAAACTAGCATTGCGTCCATGAGGTTTCCTATGCAGTGGCAGTTTAAGAGTGCCAGTCTTCCTATCACTGGCATTAGCCATTTCAGACTGAGCCTCTCTGTTCGCATCGACATCTGAGTATATCCTGGCATTGTCCGAGGTCCCGTCTACCAGCAGTGATTTTGAATGTGAAGACTCTTCAACATCCTTGGGAAGTTTTTCCTCGAAAACATCATCATCTGACGCAGCATTTCTTACACCTTTGTCCTCCGACAAGGCGTTCAAAAGCTTTATATTTCGTTTCATTGCCTTTATTCTGGCTTTCTCTTGCCACTCGGCTTTAGCCAAACATAAATCAATCTTTTCTTCTACTAACCCCTTAATATGAAATGCTAAGGCCTGGCTGTGAAATACACCTGCAAATCTGTAACTCAACCAGAGGTACAGCGTCAGGTTTTTGTGTAACCTTTCAATGCTGCGCACATAATTTTCCCGTTCTTGTTGCCGAGTAAATGTGTCGGGATCCTCGTCCAAGAGGTCAAGATTAAGCTCAGATATTTTGAGGATATGACCACCAGTGTTGTTAGCTACACAACGAGCAAAGGCTTTTACTACATTGGCCATTCCAGGATCGCGCAAAGATACGGGAGCAGCGAGGAAAATAAGTCGGTTTCGAATGGTAAGTTTGAATTCTTGAATGACGTCTGCAATGGCAGCTTGCTCCTTGAGTTGGCAGAGGTGAAATTGGCTGCTTAGAGAACCAAGCTCGTGTAGTCGCAATATTACGTAACTAAATGGTGTACTCTTGGGGAAATACTCAGCGAAGCGTTCTATGACATTTGCAGGAGGAAAAATTCCTGCTGTTGTCATTTGTGCTGCATCTTTTGACATAGCCCTTGATAATATGTCGTGATCACTTTTGTAAAATGTTGTGACAAGGCCAACAGGAGGCTCTGTTGGCTTGGCTGGGATGCCATCTGTGACATCAATTGGCCCTGCTTCGATGGCATCTCGGGCCGTCTTATATCTCCCAGCCCGGCCAGCAATTTGTTTGATTTCTGAGAGAGGGAGAGTTATCAAATCTGTGCCATTATTTCTCTTCACAGATTCAAGAATGACACGTTTGATACTTAGATTCAAGCCCATGCCAATGGCATTGCTGGCAACCAGAAAATCATACTCATTGTCTGGGTCATTGAACAAAGCAGCCTGTTGAGCACGGGTCTCGGGAGGCAATGATCCATAAACAATAGCGCATCGTTTGCCTCTGTGATATGCCTCAATTTGGTTTTTCATTGCATGAATTCTCATCCTCGAGAACAGGATGACAGCATCCCCTTTCTCTAATTTGGTGACCGGATCGACGTGCTTGCTATCTCTCCCCGAATTTCTTAGTGTGAGACTCTTTTCCATTACTTGTAATTGCCCAAGCCTATCATAGTTGTGTATGATCAACTTGTCTCCCATCATTGCACATAACTCTTTAATTAAATCAGTCGTTCGCACTTCGCCACAGAGATGGACCTCCTTAGCCTGCACTCCCAGTACTGCTTGAGTCCAAGCCCAGCCACGTTCTTCATCTCCAATCATCTGGATCTCATCTATAACTGCTACGTCGACTTTCGAATTGAGGGGTACCATCTCCACAGTACAACTCTTCATGGTATCCTTTGCACCCTCTGGTATTCGTCTTTCCTCTCCAGTGATGAGAGAGCATGGCTTTCCCTTCGCATTGAACCTCGTATAAACCTCGTGAGCCAGTAGTCGTAGGGGCCCAGCATATATACCACTATTCGCCGCCTCGAGCTTTTGCAGAGCATGATATGTCTTGCCAGAATTCGTGGGTCCGACATGTAAATGGAAAGTCCGTTGCATTGCTCGTGTCGCAGGGTACCATTCAATTGGATAACGAAAGTCTGCCAGCTTCTGGTGGCTTCCAAGTTCTTCTTTCGAAATTTTATCGGAGAGTGTAAAGTGGGTGAATGCATGTCTTATTTCGTCTTGTAAGCCTTTAATATCCCTTGCAATATATGCATCCTTAAGTTTGCAAAAGATGGGGTTTGAAGCTTTATCAATCTGGCCTTTTTCAGTTGCTCTTCTGCCAGCTGCTGCTACCACATTCTCAAAGTCTCGAAGCTTGATTCGTAGTTCCTCTTTGTTTGCTACTCCCCACCCTTTCAATTCTTCGTCCCCTACTGGTTTGACATATATCGATCCGCCGAGAAGTATCCTTCCCAGTGCTCGAGCCTCGTGTGATAGGGTTTGTTCAAATTTTCGAAATTCCGTCCTAGCCCGATCCTCAGTGTCTTTCGGTGCTCCATACCCTCTATACGAGCCATGGTGGCTTGATACTCCGTAAGAAGACGACTCCAAAGGCTCTGTGTACTACAAATTCAGGTGGTAAGCAGATGAAAACACTAAAATAGCAGGGCCCATGATATATACCTTTTTCCGGCGCGTTTTTTTCATCAACCTCGCCACAGGCCTTGACTGATGGAAACTTCGACTATGAGATGTGAGGAATAGAGGGCTTGGCCATGTCAAGCTGCGACATGTACAGAACGCACATTGTCCAGACCTTCTGCTAATCAATGTCATAACCGCAGTAGACAGCGTGAATGCATTCAATTATGGGTAGAATGATAATTGTTATCAAATCGTGATTTCTTTTTGTGATTAGGTAATCAATGTTCATGGCAAGCCTTAGCGTCGGCCGCAGCCGCATTAGCTTCTGCGCCATCGTCATCGTACTTTCCCAATCCTATTACCTTCATGTCAACAATATTGAATTGTCTATCCAACTTTCACCATATCCTCATCGAAACCCCAGTTCATACTCACACGCATTTCTTGATATCATCTCCATCACGCCTTAGATTTTGCTTTTGCTGGGTTGTATTCTGAATAAAGTTATTGACAGCCTCTACCCTTTCGAGTTTCAATTTGCATTCCAACAATGGCCTCCTCATCCACACCACCAACTCCCCTTCTTTAGTAAGTATACAGCCTTTTCATAGATTTTTTATTCACCGTTTAACATACGCAGCTCTTGTATCTCTCACAATACGACCATTCTCGCCGAGCATACTGCATCCGCCGCCTCGCAAACTTCATCCCTAGCATCCCTTGTCCTTCCAAAAATCAAACATGACGAGCCTCAAAAATTGACGTACACCCACAACAACTCTTTCATCCATTATATGGCATCTGCACCCTCCGAATATCCAGCTTCCGAATCATCCGCCGGTGGACTCACATTCCTCGTAATTGCGGACGCTTCTCTCGGCCGTCGCATACCATTTGGTTTTCTTTTCGAGATCAAAAAGCGCTTCTTTACATCATTCCCACCTTCAACTACAGACTTCTCCGATTTAGGAAGTTATGGTGCTGGATCCTTCAACTCCGAACTCAAGAAGTTGATGGTGGAATACGGAACGACCCAGGGTGGCAAAGAAGATGCGATAAAGAATGTACAAGGAGAAATTGATAATGTGCGTGGCATTATGAGTCAAAACATCGAGAGTCTTCTGGAGAGAGGCGAGCGGATTGATTTGCTCGTTGAAAAAACGGATAGACTAGGTGGAAGCGCATCGGAGTTTAGAATCAGGAGCAGAGGCTTGCGCAGACAGATGTGGTGGAAGAATGTAAAGTTGATGGTTCTTTTGACTGTTGTTATCGTCTTCTTGCTCTACTTATTTGTTGGGTTTGGGTGCGGATTGCCGGGATGGCAAAGATGTGTTGGATAGGTGAATTCGAGGGAAAGGGCATAATGTGGACTGAGAAAGCTATGCATCGAGTTCAAATTGACCATTGGGGAGGATAGCATTAGGATTGGGGGTCTTATACCACGGAATGGAGTTTTGGCATGCGGCTTCATGTTATTTTAGTATACATACTTTCACGGGCTTACAGAGACAAACAATTTATATTTTATTTATGATTGTGCCTATGTGGAAAAGCCAAATATAATCTTAGAACAAACCTATAAGTACTCGAAACCATGAAAACGCGGAGTCTCATATATACAATCCACAAATCCCATACCATTTCAGTCCAAACTCCAATTCATGAATTTGCTGTTGTGGACTTCATCTATGTTCAATAACCGCTATCAACAGACCCTCTCACAATTTCGCCTCTCTCTCCTGAACTTCACCACTTTCATACACATACCCTCTCGCAACCGGACTACCCGCCTTCCAATCCTCATATGCAAATTCATTTGCCTCCACGCCTGCAGGCGCTCTCTTCAATCTACCTGTGAAGAATACTGGATGACGTTTTGCGGAATCAAGAATGAATTTACCGTTTCTGTGAGTTAGGTGTAGGAAGGGAGAGGAGGGTGTTGCGTGAGGTGGGAGAGCCTCGATCTGGGTACGGGGAGGAATTGGTGTTGGAGTGGGGGATGAAGGGGCGCAAAGGGACGGAGATGCGGTAGGGAATGGTGATTGTGATTGTGATTGTGATTGGTAGGTAGGTGAAGACATGGAGGTTGTAGGTGGATTGGGAGGTGGAGTGGAGGCTGTGGAGGGAATTGGTACCTAGGGGGGGTGAATGCTTTGGTTAGCTATACTTCTCACTTATCATGCGCAGGATAAGGAAAGCTTGGTAAAGGTACAATACATACGGTAGGTCTTTTTGGCTGTAATGAAGAAATCATCTCGTCGTTATTTGGAGATGCAGAAGATGCTGTATAATGCGATTGTTCCTGAGAAGATCGAAGAGCAAACGCCGGATGTGGCGCGAATAGCTGAGAAATGGAATGGCGTAGGGGCGGCATTTTCGGATAAGGTATTCCCGAGTAAGCTTCTTATTTGTGTTCTTTGTCCGGGAATTGGAATTGGGGAGAGGTGTAATGAATTTATGACAAGTTTTCAATTGACTTGATCACAATTGCTAGGAAAGAACAATATATTCTCAATTTGTTTCAAATGTTCTCTAAAAAGTAGAACTATTGTAGACTTCGATGGTTAAACATTCTGGAAAAAATACCTAAGATAGGAAATTTATAAAGTGTGGGGTAAGGTTAGCTTCAACTTTAAATGGACGTCGTCATAGGGGCCGAGGTATCAATGATACACATTTGTGCTATCCCCGCATATTTCTAACTGCCGGCATGTTTTTTGGTTCTACTTGTACTGTGAAGCAGATGATTTCTGTGTGCAGGTTGTTTTATAAAGACAATTGAGTTATGGCAATTTCGGTGCTTGCTTGCCATGTCCCGGATCCTGCGTTGCAAGTCACAACTACATCAATTTGACACTGCCTCCCAGGAATATCAGACTTATCTACGCTGTTCAGGACGGAATCCATAAGGCAACTGGAGATGCAGTCTCGGGTGGTGGTTCACACTTGTTTCCGGTATCCACTTGACTAAATGAAGGACTAGCTCGCTCGGAGAGCACATACTTCTTCAATATTCCATCGTCTATTGACTGTCATAGTGTCGGTGAACATTTTCATAAACTATACCCATTCAAGCTTGTCAAAACTCATAGCAGTGTCCTCGGCCTCCAGGTAACTTCACATCAAGAGCTGCAAGTGAACATCACGAGTGGAAGTTAATAGATATTCAGGACTCGAAATTCGTTTCGGTGCTTGAGTATTTTCTTTGAGAAACGAGCCGAATAGCCGAATATTCATGAGTGCTTTAGAATAGTATTCGAACAAGTAAGCCTGTCAAACGCCATATGACAATGCGCCAAAATTCGGAAATCACGAACTCCAATCAACTCATATTCCTTCGCCAGCTAGCACGGCGGTCGGACATCAGTGTTCGAATATCCTCTTCTGGCCTTCGGGGGGGGCCAACGTGCTGACAGTCTGATTTACTTACTAGGAGTTCTAATTTGGCATATCATCCTATAGATGGAATCGAGTAGATGTGCACCTCCTTCGATTCAGTTGGTTGAGTAGCAGAGAGCATTGAGACAGGCGTAGTGGTAAGTGATAGTAATGGCAACGGTGGCCGATTGTAGTCAGAGGGCATGACTGGTCTGAGACTAGTAAGGCAAGATATCAACCAAGGAACTTGCTAGAGTCATAGACACAGTTTTACTATTAGTGAATCCAAATTCGAGATCTTTGAAAAAGAAATGGGGATTTTTCCAAACGAAATCAGTTTTGACTGGAGACTCTGCTTTTTGAACTTATCATTTATTCACTTGACATGTAATTCTCCATTACCTGTATGAACCTCAAGGTCATTTCTATCCTTCTATTAGCAGCGCAAGATGCCCATGAAGAATGAAGCTATCTGCACACATTGAAAAAGTAGACCACCACCTAACTTTCCAAAATTTCACCTTATAAAGAATGGAAAGTGCGAAAATGATTGTAATTCACTTTTTGGAGCCCTAATAACCTGCTCTCGAAATTAGATCAATTGTAATCTTCTCCAGCGGGCCATAAAAGACGTGATAATACGAGCTTTCACCTTTTGAGCAAGAGTGACTAGCCAGAAAAGATGGGATGACAACTTCAAAGCCATTCGATACTGACATTCACTAAACCCTTACTGCGCCTCCCCATCAAAACAAATTTTTCTCTGCCGTGATCTGAAATTTGCAATTTTAATCTCGTAACCGAGCTCGCTTTGCCATCAAGGTACAGCAATCCACGTCCTTATAAGGACTCTCCCCTCCCACATCCTTTCGACTTTTTTTTCTTCCCTCTTCAATCCATTGCCATGCTCAAAGAAACACATCCTTACTTCAACACCATTGTACTTGCTTGCAAGTAGATGCATCTGCGGTGAAAGATCGATGCTATCGAGTGGTACGGGGAAGATTGTTAGCACAGTGAAGACCCATTGCACGTCCCGGAATTCATGGTAGAACAAACTGAGTCCTAATCTATACCCTCTCACGAGGGACTTAGGTGACGACCGATACTCATGTTTCTCGTGGGGCTGTCTGACAATCTTCCCACTCATATCTACTTTCATCCCATTGTCAGTTCAACCTGGCATCTATAGGGGTGATTGTATGAGAGAGGTTGGATTCGGTCTACGCGATGGTGGATTCTGCGGAGAACTTTACTTGATAGGTCAACCTTTAGGGGAATCGGTGGAATTCAACTTTCCTATGATTTGTGGCATGGGCTTTCGATCTCTGATCATGTGGGTTTTGGCTTTTGGGACTGGGGGTATTGTTGACGGACACTGTTATTAATGTTTGCGAGCTGCTGAGACGAATTTACTCTCTGATCTATGATGATGAAACTAAGTCAACATGGTCCAATTCTCATATCAATTTTTGATTTGGGTTCTGAACCTTGACAAGTCATGTTTTGTTCTGAGATCACTTCTTTGAAAGTTTTTGTTCGTTGGTGTGGTCTTAGACCTGAGATTTTACTTCGATGATGTTGCATTGAACGGTACTTGTTTTTCTTCTTCTCCCTTTCTTCCTGTTTTATGTCCTTCCGTTTTCTCGAGCCGTGGCTTTTGAGGAAGCTACTTCATTTTTTTCTTCTTTACTGAAAAGATCCATTGAATTAATAAACCTGGACCGTGTATATAGATCGATACTTAGTATCTAGAAATAAAAATAAGACAACACCACTAACTTGATTTTACACAGTGCAGCTTTTAGCATAAAGGTATTGGAGTATATTCTGGGAATAATAGCAAGAGATCCGTATACTCTTGAAAGTGATTCGTCTTGGACCGCATCAGCCCAGTCAATCAAGCTTGCCAATCAATTGCTAACCCATAACTGTCGGAGTAACGCACAGTCATTCATTGAACAATAATCTGCATGTATTGAAACAATATCGTTTGCGTCCGTATATAACCACTTCCATCCTCTTCATATAAAGGTGCAGCGTCTTTAGCTTCTCGGTCGTAAACAGCATTCTCAGGTCTGAACCTAGAGGACTTCATAGTAATATGCCAGGACCAAGTGTCAAATGAACCAATGCCAATGGTGATTTCCCAGCTTTCCTTCCATACCACCCACAAAGAAAACCTAGATATGCAGTTTGCTTGCGTTGAAATTGGAGTATTCGGTCGTTTCCATTAGAGTTTTGATTTGCCTGTAAACCCAAATCTCTTGTGGTGAAGGAGATTTCTGCGTGCTCAATGAATCGCCCAAGTGAACTAATAAATATTCCAATGATTTCAACATCACGGGTCAAGTTGGTACTTGAGAGCCTTCTATGTAACAGATGAACTAGCACGTCTCATTGTCAGACCTGTGTTTTTCTCTGGCTTCATTCACTTTTACCATTAACAACCAGATGACTCAGAAATCTAGTACTCTGTGTCGTGCTACACCAGGGAACCATACCACATTCCAGTCTAAACTCTCTCGAAGCTTAAAGCAGAAGTGCTTGGAATTTCTCGGTAAAGTCAACATAGCTCCTTTCCGTCTAGAAAAAAGGCTGTGATGTTGTCATTTTCCAAACTCGTGCCCCCATTTTCGAATATGGACAATCGGCTATTAGATGAACATGGGTGACTGTACATTTAACTGGGTTACTTTATTTTGCCTAAACGATTGAACCTCTCTAGTATTGTGTAGGCGTCTTATAACCAACGGAACACAATCCTGATTAATTTACTCGGATGCAGGCAAGATTTCCGTTATTATTACAACAATGAAATCCATCCTCTTAATCAATGGCGGAAAGTAGCGATGGTTTTGAGTATGAGTATGAATGCTGAAGACACTTGTGTCACGGATTAGATGGATCACTTGTGGATGGCCGCGGAGCAGAATAACGGCAACGTATATTAATAACTTTCACTGGCGAATTAGGTAGATATGCAGTAAAAGCTCTTTAGTGTGATATAATGAGATCGGATTAGACATCATCAACTCCCGACGGCAATTCGATGTCAAGAATGATTCCATGCTAAATTAGATGAAGAGCAACGACCTACGCTAGCAATATGGCTAATTGCGATGGTACGCAAACTTCGATAGTACGGGCTTGTAGAGAGCAGCTGCCAGTACGAAAGATACTTCGCCTATGGGAGTTTGTAATGCTTTGCTGGTCAACTTCCATTAACTATTTCTGGGGTATATTTAACTCTTCTTTCCGTTTCCTAACTTCCTCAATCGCAGCGTCCGTATCCGTCGAATTAGGATTTCTCAACTGCCACTCCATGCATACGTTCAACGCAGGTGCCATCCAAATACCAGGCTTGACACCCAGTGCCTTTGAAAGAATCTTTCCATCTACTATCCCTCGAATTGCCGGTGCCTCCATTACATCAAGGTCTTTGAGGTGGTCGATGAATTTTTGCCATTCAGAAAATAACGTTTGGTATCCTAGAGAAGCTTAT
The DNA here is from genome assembly GCA_038090695.1 of Sclerotinia spermophila. NCBI lineage: Eukaryota > Fungi > Ascomycota > Leotiomycetes > Helotiales > Sclerotiniaceae > Sclerotinia > Sclerotinia spermophila. Next base: position 71,218 of record JBBMOJ010000105.1, read on the forward strand.
TGTTAAATCGTAGAACACGCAGGATCTCCAATAATCAAAACGCAAGGACATCAAACGTACCTTCAGCACTTTCTAGCTTCAAAGCCTCCACAAGCAATGCAAATAAAACTTGTAATTTCCAATGCCCACCATGCGATTCCCATTTCCTAATCATCATTCCTACCGTATCCCGTTTATGAATATATGAATCGTTTCTCTTGATCGCATCCTTGAGCTCCGAGATCTCTGCGTATTGCTTGAATGCACCACCAACCATGTTGCATAACTTACTCTCCGCTTTTAGTCCCTCGCGAGCAACCAAAGCTCCATATGGCGGGGGTAACTTTCCACCAGGTTTTGCTGCCTGTGCTGGCGGGATTGCTGTCCATGGTGTCAAAGCGGCCAGTATCCAGGCAAGATATTTTGCATCATCTGATCGCACTAGCGATTTATAAATTGAATCTGGTGTTTCGTTCAACGCCATCTCTCTCAGACAATCGTAGACTATTTTCCAGTTCGATGTATCCGGCACTGACATATTATCTGCTGTAGGATCCGTGAATATTGTGGAATAAATACCAAGTCGATCAAAAAGATGTAGAGATTGCCATGGGTTATTTCCTGAACATAGTCAGAAATTGATCAAACTATTAGAACTAAATTGAATGATAGCTTGCTTACCTTTTAACATTTTCTCCACTTCAACTCCAACTCTTTCTCGACTAATCTTGAGTTTTAGAGCTTCCATGATGGCTGAATTACTCATACACTCTTCCGCTTCCGAATCAATTTTGAAATCTAGTCGACTAGCAAATCTGATTAACCTCAAGACTCGTAATGGATCATCTTTGAAAGTAGTGTATGGTTCAAGTGGTGTTTTGATGAGTTTGGCCTTCATATCCGCAAGTCCTCCGGTAAAGTCTTCAAGGAGATCTGTATGAAGATTATAAAATAAAGCATTAATCGTAGCATCTCGTCTCAGTGCATCCTCTTCAGCAGTGCCGAATTCCATTACAGGGTTGCGACTATCATCCGTGTAAGTTTCCTTGCGAAGATTCACAAAATCCACATCGAACTGGAAGATATTTGTAGTGGCAGTTTCCAAATTTTTGGACTTTTCTGGATTCGCAGCAATTTTGTACAGTTTTTTCACATCTTTAGCTTCCAGTGCATGTTTCTTGAGGTTATCTGCATCTTCCAGATATTCCCTGACCTTCAAACCAAAGTTCTGCCCGGTCATGACATTGATTGCTATGTCAATATCATGACTTTGGATCCCGAGTAGCTTGTCCCGAACCCATCCTCCCGCCCATCTCAACTCGACTTTCTTCTCAACATCCTTAGACTCATTGACATAATTCGCTACATCAAGCAATAAATTTCGAAGTTGACTTTCTCGGGGAGTCAATGTGATGGTAGCGGTAGCCATAGTTGTTCCTCGTAATCTTTTTGCGAAAGAGATTTCTTCTGCGTTGTGTTTTCGTTTCATGGAAGAGAATTGAAATGTTTGTCGTTTGCTGGTGGTGACTCTTAGAATAGATCTGACCCTTATGACTCCACAACTCTGAACCAAGGATTTCATATATGAGGTCATAACATGAGGGCAATAGTGCTCTTTGTATGGACACGAGAGTTGAGTTTTCTCTTCAGTGCAATACCCATGAATGAAGAATAAAGGAAAGTACGGCAAGGAACTGATATTGATATTAAAGGTCACGTGTCGCTGAGGAATTTTGGTGGTGCCGGATTATTTTTAGCGCAAGGCCATTATCAAGTGTGCTAGTTCCCGCGATGGTAACTTATACGACGTATACAAGGCACAGCACCAGGAGACCTTCCCAAAGGCATAATACGACAAAAGTCCCTACGAGCCTCTTGTATATTTTATGCTCATGTCGATTAATTACAATTTCATCATAAACCACCTCAGACGGATTGACGTTCGAGCATTACCCAAGGCCACATCTGGATGAACAATCGCCCTGCTTTGCCGCTGCTGCAGTCTATCTCTGATTGATCCGGCACATGGTTGTACGATTTTTCAGAGTCATTGAAGTTAAGACGAATATTGTTTTCTTCCGGCTGCGGACCCCTCGGTCTTCATGACACCTTCGAATCATGCATCTCCCTTTAGTCCCCCGGAGCCGGTGACAAGTCCCCCTCCGCTGAGGAGGCCCAAGACAAGAATTTCTGCGGACTCGCAGTCAATGACTTCATCTGTCGCTTCACTGCCATACAGAGCCTCGAATGCCTCAGTACAATCACTATTTGCGTCAACGACAACACCTTCCGGTTCAAGACCAGTTTCCCCGACTGGTGGATCATCAACACCTTCGCGAATCGCAGGATCTGTGTTTGGTGGAAGTACGCTCTCTGAAAGCCATCTTTTACCATCAGATAGAAAGGACGATCCTCGAAATCTAATTTTATCTGGGTTTGTTCCACATATCGCGGTACATACATCTATCGATACACATGAGCTTGTACAAGACAAAGGGTTCAAAGGGGGGCTTTGGGAGTTGATAAGGCCATTTGGGGAGAAGATACAAGGAAAAGTCAATGTACGAGATAGCATAGGGGCTGGCCGGACGTATGACGATTTCGGGGTACGATTTGTTCAATTAGGGGATGGGCTCGAAATACCGGAAGGAATGCCTGGGTCACGAAGGAGTGGAGAGGGGAGAGTCCTGTCACCTAATGGCAAAAAATCCATACCTGATTCAATAGCAGCTCAGCGTCTGAGGACGGGGGGAGATATCCCTCAAATTGAGCGGCTTGTCGATCGTCATTTAACGAATGCTGAAGAATTCCCGAGTGTCAGTCCAGAAGATTTCTTGAACTTGAAGGATAGTTTTAAACTTTCCGAGGCAACCTCGCCGTTCTATACTCTTTATTTACGAAGGTTACTCTCAGGAATACCTTTAGCCCCGCATGAAACTTTCTCACATCCAGTGGCATGCATTATCGCCATAAGTTCACGTAATAAAAATCCGATTGAAGCTTTGAGAAGGTTATATGAAGAGTCAAGTCGCGGAGAAAAGCGGTTGCCACTTTGGGTCAATGACGACTATCTTCGCTATTATGTTCTGGTACATGACGAAGAACGAGATGATATCACAAAATCTATCACATTATTCGAACAAATGAAACGCCATTTTGGGCTTCATTGCCATCTTTTAAGGCTCCGAAGCAGTCAATGTGTGGCAACAGATGATGATAGTGTACAACTTCCACGGTGCGAATGGGTAGCCGCATCAGAGGAAATAGCCGAAATACAGGCACGAGAGTCCCAAGAAGACCCCGAGGACTCATTTCCCTGTATATATGAATCCGATACCACTGCCATCAAAACATTTATTCGCGAGATGGTCACTCAATCAGTTGTTCCATCGATGGAAAGGTGCGTAGCAACTTGGAACGACCAGGTTGCTTCACGGCGAAGGGGCATAAGTGGAAGATTTATGAATCTATCGAAAACCATAAAGTGGCCCGGGGCCTTTGGCTCTAGCTCAAGAAATACTTCAACGAACTCGGTAGGGTCCGGTAGTAATTATGATGCATTGCAGGGGCTTTATCGACCGGATTCCCCAGAAGCATTGATGCGAAAGCTCGCAGATTACTCGTTTATGCTTCGAGATTGGAAGTTGGCCCAGCAAATTTATGATTTCTTGCGGTCGGATTTTACTAACGATAAAGCATGGAAGTATCATGCAGCAGCCAATGAAATGGCTGCTGTTAGTACCCTCATGATGCCACATTCAATCAGCGCCAAAACACGTACCGAAACCATAGATATGATGCTTGAAACTTCATCGTACTCGTATATGACACGATGCAGTGCCCCATATGGTGCCCTGCGTTGCTTGACCTTAGGAATGGAGCTTCTTAGGGTGAGAGGCGGTTCAGCTACGGGCGATGCAGCAAGATGGGGTGCGAGACTTCTTGAACACAAAATTGTGGGCGCAATTGGCGACTCATTGTTCAAGGAGCGTGTTGCGGTTTGTTATGGTACGAAGAAGGGACATGGAGTTGGCCTTTGGGGTAGCAGAACCAGGAAATCTGCCATGTGGAGTATTATGGCCGCCGAAGGATGGCTGAGCCTAGAGAAGCCCCACCAATCGAAAAAGAGTCTGGATGATGCTCGTGCGAAGTATGCCACATTGGCGAATAAAGACAGCCTGTTGCATTTTTTGGAAGCGAATAAATTTGTTCAAGGTCTCGAGACTGAGATCGAAAATACTTTATATCCCATCACCGAGTCCCAAGCAACGATCATGCCAGACGATGATGTCATAGAGACAACTATGGGAGAAGAAAGTGAAGCCTTTAATTCCCGCCCACATCGAAGAAGTCTTCTGGGTGGAGTAGCACCGCCTCCTATTGCGAGTCTCGAATCGGCGCCATTGCATGGGGCATTAATAGAAGCCGAAGAGAAAGATAAGGTTGTTACGAGTGACGATTTTGAAGAAGAATAATGAGAGAGAGCGGAGTCAATATTAGTTGTGGACGAGAGCGAGCAAGTTTCCTGCATATACCATTTTATTTCGAGAGGAACCTTTGACTGTGTTTGGAGGAAAGCACTGCAACATAGGAGTCTGGGGAGTTATAGATCTGGTTGAAGATAGGTCTGAGGGCTGAACATTAGGGTCATATGTATAAATATGCTATGAGATGAATTCCAGGAACGACTTTGGCAATGATCAATTTTATTGAGTTTTATGTAGTAGTTGTCTAGCAATTATGGCAATTATATTTTGTCAGATCATTTGTTGGTGAATGAGTTTTTGATACTTCAGTAAACCTTCCTGTGAATATGAGTTTATTTCAGTGCTTTCTACGGATCTCATTTCTATAATTTGTTATCATTATTGATGTTTCACTGAGCAGAAAGTCTCAGTGTTCAAAGATCCACTTCAACTATCGGTAATATTATGTACACACCAAATAGCAAAGCCCTACAAAAGCTTGCGTACTGCAGATATATTGTCCTATACATAGCTAGAGCATAGCATACATACATCTCAATTTGCATCAAAATGGTATTTATCAAAGCCATTATGTCTGGAAAGTCATTTACTGTCTCTGTCTCGTACCAATCTGCGCGAGATGAAACAAGACAGATAAGATAGTTAACTGTGTTTTTATTATTTTTGTTGTTTTTAAGTTAATCTGTTAATGATAACAGCGAGTTTACATCTCGATTAACAAACACTGCTTGCTATTAAGCTTAATGAATCAGTAAAATTTGAATCGAAAAAAATCGCTGTTTGATTGTGGGCAGGGGAATAAAATAGTTTCCGTCTATTCACTAATAATTACACTTATTTATTGTTTATGCTTATTCGCTTTCCAAAGAAGGAGACTTAGAATAGGAAGGAGGGTATTTAAAAGAAAGAGGAGATCAATTTATCTAAATGATAATTGATGCAAAAGTTGCGGTATTGTATATTGGAAAGTACGGCTTTATCGCAGTGATTTTATCCTTTGGTAGAGTTATCTGTATAATGGAATGGGATGAGGAAGTTGAAGATTCGAGGGGGTCAAATATTACATATGTGATCGTTGGGGGAGTAGGAGACAAGCGAAGGAGAATCCATAGAATGGATTTACTTTATAAATTAAAGAAATTGAGAATTGGTGGAAGTATAGAAGTGATGATGATTTTTCAAATGTTTCTTCATCAGTACCGATAGGACACAATGGTATCCGGGGCTATTCCTCATGTCAGAGTCGTTTTCTCAATTTAGTATACGCATCGGAAAGTTCTATGGCACTTGGTGGCCCATCTCTGTGAATTTCCGGCCGTCCCGAGAATGAAACGATAACGTACAAACGATTATAGACTCTTGCTGCATCCAGATATCTCATAGATATATAAAAGACTTCATATCCAAAATAAATATAACTATATCTCTTTAGTTTTTGGTATATCTTACCCAAACGCCGTTTCGCCTGTAGTAAGCCATGCCGCTAAAATTGTGATGCTCTTTTTCCCGGCTTCCAGAGATATCGATACCTATGCCATACCAATACCAACCATGTGATATCAGATCTGAACACCATTTTCCTCTCCCTCTTCATCCTTGCCCGCTTCCCCAACAATAAACTCCAATACTTTACAAACCCTCTCATTCAAAATTCCACCCTTCGTCCATTCCTCTTCCAAGTGCAGGCCCTCATCCAGTTCTCTTGCCTCTGATCTTTTCGTCGTTCCTCTCTCCTTTTCAACCCGTGCTCTGAGAGCCCTATCAACTCTAACCGGTACTGCCACCACCACCCTCACCAATAAAACCATCATCCTCGCTTTGCCCACCAAATCCCATCTTCCCAGCCTCCTCAACCTCTTCTGAACCCTCCATATCCTCCCCATTTCAATATATATCAATGAAGCCCATACCCTTCCTCTCATAACCAGCTCTCTTACTTTTACAAAAGCGACTTCGATGGAAGAGGTTACGTCGGTATTGATAAGATGAGGATATTGAGAATTGAGAGATGATAGAAGAGAGCGGATAGTGATGAAATCGCCTGTGAGGAAATCATGAATGAGCGATGAGACAGTGGTCCGGAACAGATTGTCAGAGGCGAGGGATGGGGAAGGATGTTTGGTGGGAAAAGAGGTGGTGGTAGAAATTGAGGATGAAGGAGTGGCGGAATCGTAGGCTCGACGAGAGGAGGGGGATTTGAGGATTTCGAAGGAGAAGGCTAGACGTTGGAATGCGCTTCATGGTAGATTGTTAGTTCCCAATTGGTATAATAGGGGTCTGTAGGCGAAGATGAGAGGCAAGACTATAAATACCGGGTAGACAGTGAATGAAAAGGAATTCTATCTGGATGGCATATTTTCGATCGTTCTAAATAACATCGTCGCAGTTCCGCAAACGAAGCAGATCTTTGTGCTCCAAGAATTTTGTATAACTGTGTGTATTATATTGTCAATAATCGGATTCTTTACTTGTACCCCTCAACCCCTCAATGGCAAAGCGCGGTACTTTTTGCGCTACAACTTTCCAAAGAGTTCAGTGCAAATGGAAGTGCATCACGAAAGCCAGACGGCAATGCCACATCGTGAAGAGAATAAACATACATCTTCTTCAGTAAGAATAGCTATTCATCATGAAAAACAAGTACCAAGTCAGCAACTCTTCATATATCAAATCCCCCAGAACTCCAAAATTCAAGACCAAATACCAAGATCACATGTCAAACATCCGCAGAAACTCACTCTGGATTACATCATCCTTATCAGAAGCCCAAATCTCCCCCGAATGCCTCTCAATCATTCTTATACACTTTCTTCCACCAAAATAATAGAATATAATCCAAAAGACGTATTAAAGAATGAATAGAGGAAGCATTTCGCCCAAGAAAATAAGATGTAAATGGTTACATGAAAAGACAATGTGGAAAAAACATGGTAAGGTTACTGTTTAAGACGAAAGAATTGCTGGACTTTCACATGGAAAAAAAGAAATTGATTGTTGTGTGAGAGGCGTGGGTTTTGGTGTAGTGTAGTGTTGTGTTGTGTGTCAGCGGGGGGAATATGTGGATTTCCGGTTGGTAGAAGAGGGATATGTTGGATGACTAAGGAATTGTGCAAGGTTATATATGGTTTGGGTTTTGTGCAATGTAACATAATCTAGAGTTTAAAAGCCGAACACCTATCGACGACAAGCACAAAGTCGGTGTAGGATACTAGTTGTTAGTAGGAAGTGATGAAGTTTGGAATTTTGAGACTGTGTTGGATGTGATCTACACGATGGAGTGATAGATGGAACAGAACAATTAATATATTATCAAGCACCGCGTAATCAGAGAAGTAAATATCAAGTCGAGCGTGTATTGCCATATTTCATGTAGTGAAAAGCAACTCCAAAGTCCAATGCTGCCAGAGTGTGTTGACTCAAGCCCTTGTCTCTCAGTACTCTATGAGTAAGTAGACTGTACCGTATCTCACGACCATATGCTTAACATCTCCGAGCTCTCCAGCTTGCTATCTCATGAGGTCCAAACACATATCTGCCATCTTCACTTCATATCAAAACATTTATCATCCGCCCTACTGGTCTTCTTCAGATCCTCCTTATTTTCTGATTTCTCCTGCTTGAATTTCTTCGTGCCAAATCCAACCCACAAACCCCTTCTGAATGGTCCTTATTGATAATTAGACCTTTTCTGGAAGGCAACCTGATCAAGAAATTTGGGGTAAGTACCTTTGAGCGGCTTTGAGCCTGAATTAGCCCCAATCTCATTTCTCTTCTCGCTGATCATAATGAAGTTGAATGTGCGTCCCCCGAATTCGAGCCAAAATCTCCCGCTCTCATTCTCGTAAGGAGTGTACGAGGCTTTTCGTGCGAGCTGCATGATTGTAGAAAGATAGAAAACTTGGGATAATATCGAAAGATGTGACTGATGATCTGATGATCTGATCTGACGATTATTATAGTGTGAAGTTTGTGCAGGAAACATACAAGTTCTTCACTGTTATAGACCGCACCAAGTGAACAGTTATATATACCCATACCCCTTGAAGTCAACCTTTGTGGTATTTTGTTCAACAAACCAACAGATATAGAACAATTACGCGGAAATGTAGCGCGATGATAACAAAAATATATCAAGGGATCAATACATTGACTAAGATGCTCTATTCATAGACTCGGACGCCGGCGGTAGACCTGCGACCGAACACAGCTTATTGATGGACTATTGTGAAATTTCACGACATGACATGTCATTGCGAATGCTTATCCGATGGATCTCCTCCATTATTCATCCAACCCAACAGGATGTGGTTCATATGTCCTTTTTGACGGTCTTGCTACTTGATGAAGCGCATGTAAGATCTTCACTTACCTTCAAGTCAAACGCGCGGCTATATAGGAATTCACGAGTATTCTCTAGACCTTGTGAAAGCGTAGACCGGCAAGCAACTTTGCATCTTTATGAGTAGATATATTCCGGACATATGAGTCTAAGGGTATTGAATGCAATCGAGAAACTTTCAAGGGGTTAATTGTAGGGTGAACACATCAATCAACCCAGCCGTCTGATTGAGATGGTGAATTCTTAATATATTGTAGAGTTAACCTTATCCATACAAATAAAGAAAATTATGTGGTTGAATCGACATTTTCTCTTTGACTACTAAGTCAGATCAGAAATGAAACTTTCAGGTGATTTTAACTCACTGGATAGCTTTAAGCCAGATAATTGAATGGATAGGGAAAATATGTAACATTCAGCGTTATATATCATATGAATTGTTCCATTTTAAGAAGTTATGACTTCAAGATTCGACATATGTAGAAAGGAATGATAGTTTCTGAGGATCTCAACTCAATTGACCATGTCTCCTTCGTTATGATTGATGTTTACGGCTTCAATATTTGTCGATTAAATGTAAGATCTTAGTACCGAGTAGTCGCGAAGAGATATAGAATTCAGAACTGTCCTGTAATATAGTACAAGCTTATATGTATTGATTACTAAGCTTCTTCTTCTTGAATCTCTCCCTCGATTTTCGTCTTCCACCATAATAATAATTCCTCCCTAAAACCAACATATACATATATACTATCACACTTTACAACAAGAATGTTTACAACTGCTCGCAGTGCAGCTAGAGACAGGATTCGAAACTCGAAATCCGATGAATATGGCATCATTCTATTGCCATCTAATTGTAAACTTTCCAGATTTCTCTTGGCAATGCATTTTCTAACACGTGACTAGTTTTACCACCATCTTATTCTTTCCAGGATCTATATCGAGAACTTGTGAGCGAAAAGAAGATAGGGAAGGATGTAAGTATACATCTCTCTATCATCTGATCCACCTGTATTCTTACTGAATGGTAGGAAGAGCAAGAAAACCTCGTCATACTTGCCAGTTGCCTGGAAGAAAATTCGAACATATCAAAAGAAGCAGATGATGATAAATGGTACGAAAAGCTTGACGATTATCTGTCAAAGACATTATTACCTGATGGCAAGATATTCTCGCTAGATAAGATCGATGGTAATGTATCGCTTGAAATTTAGATACTCGGAGTAAAAACTCATATCTTTAAGGAGAGGAACAGACAGACGAAGTCCACAAAATCAACCAATATAAAGAGAAATATAGTCTCTGTATTCTTTCGATATCCAACCTTCTAAGCGTCTCTCTACAGCCATCTCAACCGCCGAACAACTCGACTCTCCTTTCTCTCATCCCATTCACTAGCACTAATTATGCCTGGACGACTCCCGAGTCTCAATTAACCGCCACCACAATACTCGAGAAATATGAGTTTTGCGCAAAGACCCCCGAGTTTCTGGTCGAATATCTTCTAAGATCTTTCATACGCCTCATATTTTCTGACGCTGCCACTCCCAAATCTGTCACCGCATCTTCCCGGAAAGCACTTCCATCATCTGCACCACCCCGCCACTTCGATATCCTCGAATCTTCTCCTTCAAAGCAGCCCTGGCGCTCAAATATTCCACACACGATACCGGTCTTGCAATGGATTGTAGATGTTATTCCTGTACGTTTTCCTTCTCTCATTCCCACTCCAAACTAACAACCACCCCAAGCCGGATCTTCTCCGTACGCAAGCATGGCCTCTATTAACTACTCCTGTCTTAATTCTCCTTGATTCTCCATCAAACCCAATTCGTGTTCACGCTCTCCGGCTCCTTCCCGGTCTATTCTCAAAAATGGGCGAAAAGCTCCTTCACCAAACAGGACTAGGTGATGTCTTTGAAAACACCATCCACCCAATTTTGTTATTTATACCATCCACAACCCCCGTTGAACACACACTCAAATTATTACCCGAGGGATACAAAGCTCTAAACGTACTTTGTGATGCGATGTGGCCCGATAAGCAATACGGAGAGACATCTACCAGTGTGACAACGGTACAAATAAACAAATCCTCAAAACAAAGCACAACCCCTTCTAAATCCCCAGCTCAGCTTCGTCTTGCCTTTCTCGACAGGATCATTCGCCATGCTATTCTTCCCGCTTACTTACACTGTCAAGAAATCCCTTCCGTAGTAGAGATACTGGTCATACAAATCGGTATCATTATCCCAAAGATGAAGATTTCGGGCGTGAAACATCTCAAAGATATATTACCTATCCTGGTAAATTTCCTCTCAAATCCGTTCTTTCCCGATACCTCTCCATCACTTGTTATCAACACACTTCAGACACTGAAAGAGGTGATTTTGGTCCTTTGGCCACGTATCAGCGTCGATGAGCATCGTTTGGTTATTATAAGTGCTTTGACACTTTTAAACTGTCATCTTTGTTCAATGGTAGACGAGAAATCTGAGGAAGAGAAAGGGCCGGGTTTGGAGATGTTGAAGGAACTTAGGGTGGTGGGAAGGGTGTTTACAGCAGCGGTCCAACAGGGAGGAGATGAGATGGAGAAACAGAGTTTTGAGCAGGAGTTGAAGAAACTCATTGAGACGGATGGAAATCTGGCTAGCATCTTCTCGATATGAATATGCTGTCAATGGGTATACAATCCGATTTTCAATAGGAATGTTACCATGCATGGTTGTAGGCATCGCGTCGAATGGGATATATAAACACAGTTGTCTTGGAAATTTCAAGTAGGATCACTAAGTTCTATATGATAATATAGGTATACTTTCAAGTAACTCTGCTGTAACGAAAAATAATTACTCCTTCTCAGATGAAGCATGATTTCCCATCCACTTTTCCGCAAAAGAAAAAGCGCACGCTCTCCTAACACTTCCAGACCATCCTCTACAAAATATCTCCATCTCATCTCAATTCCTCAACAATTTCATTTCAAAATCCAATTATAATGTACAAATCTATTCCCTATACTATCTTCCGTCTACTTGATATCTCCATCTCCATCATCATCACTGAGTTCATCATCCTCACCCAATCATCACCTCCTCATCTGCATGTGCATGAATCACATCAGCATCTTCCACACAACTTTAACTTCCAAATTCCACTCTTATACAATAAAACAATACTTAGAAAACTAGAATACAACCCCCCCTCCTGCCCCAGTTCCACACACAGACATTCTTTTCCCGCCCCCCTTTTTCTTCTCCTCTGCTGAGTCTCCAATCCCCTCTCTCAATCCTTCCTTACCCCATATCCACACTCCCGTTCACTCGGATGCGAAAGATAAAGAGAAAGAGAAAAAGAGAAAGGGAAAGAAAAAGAAATAAAGAAAAAGAAATAAAGGAAGAAAAAAAAGAGACAGAATTCTCCTATTAATCTCTGAACGCTCATACGCAACCAAATTATTCCAAGAGAAAATCAAGAAAAAGATGATAGAAATAGAAAGAGAAACAGGAATGTGATAATGAATATCTCTAGAGAGTTTGAAGCAAATGAAAGAGGGATGTTGAATAAGGAAAATGGTAGGAATGGGAAGAATTTGAAGAGGGATGAGGAGATGAAAATAACATAGTAAAGAATAAGGAGAGAAAATTACGGGATAGAAGAAGCTGAAGTAATCATCTCCCTTCCCCAATCTAATACATCCAGATTCGAATACAGCCTCACATCGCTATCATGCGAGCGCTAAACGGCAATCAAGAAATGATGATAACTTACCAACACAACAGACAGATACCCACATGCCTACTAGCATTAATCAGACAGCCACCAGGCCCAGCGATAAGCAAAAAATAATAATGAGTAATGATAGCACGACATCACAAGAGAGGAACATAATTCAGGTTTAAGGAAAGGAGTAAGAGCTCGTCATTCTCCAAAAGGGGGAACTTAAAATCAGACCCCTACTTCCTCAAATGATTCTCGAATGCCCCCAAATATAAATAAATCGATACACGATACCGCATCCCTCAAAGTAGCTCTGCCACTATACACGCCCATAACACCATGCTAACACAGAAACCCTTACGCCTCGCCATCAATTCCCTAATCAATAGGTTGTTGTTTAAACAAACTCTTCCCAGCCAACCATTTCCTATAAGCCTTATATCTCTTCTTCTGTCCATCTTCCTCGAGTACCGTCAAAGGATTTTCCGCCACTCTCAAATAACTTCTATATTCTTCAATTTCCTCATGATCTTCTTCTCTACCCCAACCTCCATTAATCCCTCCGTTATAAACCCCTTGACCAAACCCACTATCCCAGCCAACACCTCTAACCCATTCTTCATATTCATCTACACCCTCAAAATCATGGTCATCGTCTCCTACTACTAATGATAGGAGTTGTGGATACTCGATGTATCGCTCATAATCTTCTTCTTCACCTAGATTGACGCTGGGGTTTAGAGATTCGCTAACGACTTGAGTAAAGGTCCACTGAGCGGCTTTACTTTTATCCAACGGTGTCATCTTTTTCCTTTCTGTTCCTCCTAGATTTCGACTTAAGTTGATATTTGGAGAGTAGTGATTCGAGTTAGAATTGTAATTATGAAATGAATCTTCCGTTGAATGTGATTGCGAATGAGACGATATCTCTTTCATGATACCAGGAGGATTATGGTGATGATTTTGTGATGCTGTTGAATGATGCGATCCATTTTCAGAGAGAGGATATGACTCCTGAATTGGTTGAAGCCATCTTTGAAGACTAATCCGTTTCGTCCCGGCTGTACCAGATCTAATCGATGAATCCTCCAGCGTTTCATTATCAGCGGTTACCTGTGTGGTTTCCGGAAATGATACTTCTTTTTTCTTCCCCTTTGCATTTGGTGATGGTTGGGCAATAGGTTGTTCTTCGACATGAGAAGTAGCATCAGCACGAACTTTGAAGGGCGACAAATCATAGCCGATGCGAGACTCATCACGGTGCTGAGATCGAGGCATTAGACGAGCGGAGGAAGACATTTTGCCCGGATAGGTAAAGATTTTAACCATGGAGGAGATGGAGAGGGGTTTGTAATACTCTATCCAATAATCATCAAAGTAGTTGAGAGGTTTGTCTGCCAGAACGCCTTGCGGATCGGAATAGGGGGGTAAAGTCTTCTTCTCGAGGAAGGAAGGTGTGTACCAATTTATATAACTTCGACGAGTACGCGGAGACCAGACTCGTGGATCAGTATGATGAAGATGATAGTCAGTTGCTAAATCCCATAGCATAGGCTGCCCTTGCTCGTAGACATAATTGCCGAGGAACAGATTATAAGCTTCCTGTCTTTGGCCATCAAGGAAAGAATTGTTATAGTATCTCCGAAAACTTTCTACCATATCTCGGGATTGACTAGTCCATTGATTGATCTTTCGATAAGTCTCCATAGTGTTGACTAGTTGTGAGCCTCCATATTGAATTGCAATTGTGTCACCGTGTCCGTGATACATGGATGTGAATAGATTTATTGCATCGGTATCATAGTTGATCGAAGGTTCACTCAGGATACCTAGGGCATGGAGTTGATATCCAAGAGCTCGCTTACCGATGACGAATTGAGCAGCATTAGTTCGGTCCAAGCAATCAATACAATTAGTCCTAGCAACACCATTTTGCACAGTTGGTATCGTTGTTTTGCCGTCTCCATTATGAAATATTCCAGTATGAGTAACAACCTCGTTACCCATACTCTCAAGTGTACCAATCACATCTTGATCTCGACTTTTCGAAGCCCGACTCATATCCCATGGCTTGTGGATAATTTTCTTGTCTGCCGGTAGAAACTGGTTCAAATAATTGATTGCATCGGTGAATTCATATAGTAACTTCGACTCTCTAGGAGTCCTTTCTTTTGCTTTCACCAAGTTCAATACATAGATGGGAGCTCCGTATCTTTCGAAGAGGTTATCAAAATGTAACGCAGCTGCACTGTAAAATGGATCCACCAAATTCAGCTCAATAGGAGGCTTGGGGGTAACACCAGTGTTGTCCTGAGTCCAGTGGAGTGGGATACTTCCACGATGTTGCACATAAGAAGTGTAATTAGGACTGGCATAAAGCTTTGACCCTGGAGCATGTAATGAAGTTGTAGTGTTCTCCGAAACTATCTGTTCGGTCTCGACATCATTTGCGACATATCCCTGCAAATATTAGCAGATCTCTCGAAATAGATCGATTTACAATACCATATCATTAGCACCACGCTTCAGGAAACGAGCACCAGCAAAGTATCTCGAACGCCTTGCTATGATTGTTATATAGACTATTCGTCCCCATACTGGCAGAGCTGCTTGCGCGAGATATCCATGAATCACTGGTACACACCAATCATAAGTATTCTTCAATAGGCTTTCCGCAGGACTCAATAAATGACTGTTCCAAACGAACATAGAATTGTAATCTTTAGGATGAGGGGATGGCTTTCCAGCGGCGAGAGCAGCTCGCTCTGTCATAATATTATGTTGCAAAGTCCTCGTGATATCATAGGAATAACTGAAATAGAAAGACTTATTCAAATCAAGCCCATTCAAGATACTCAGAAACCTCGACTCCTCGGTATTCCGAGTATCTGATGACTTAAATCTAGAGCTAGTGGATGTAGTCAGTGGTATCAGCTCTGTAGCCTCGATGGTGTATACGAAATGACCACCAATCATAGCAGTCTGGTTCCTTTTCGTGATCATATGCATATAATAGCAACCGGTAAAACGTATAAACCCAAGTATACCCCAAACCGCACTCTTTAATTTCATGCCACCTGAACTCTTGTTGCCATCGTCAATAGCATTGAGCAACTGGGTCATCTCCTTCTTCGTGTATACAATCTCATCCTCAGTGATATTCAGTGTTCCTATCTCTGCGGTACGATCAATCTTCAGGATTCGAAAGCGAGAATCGAGGATGTCGGCTCCTACAACATAATACCTCGTAGCCGTTTCATATAACGAGAACTTTTGCATGGTGCAAACACCCAAGTCTCCCACCTTTTCATATTTCGCCCCTTTGTTTCGTTTTAAATCTGAGTGTGGACTGGAGGTTCTCAAGAAGGGCTTACAGACAGAAGCTTCTTCGTCAGTGGCATAACCACCGATTGAATCCCTTCTCGACCCCTCCTCGCTGGGAGGTATGTTATATGAAAGAGTTGGTAACCGTGGCACATCTTGGTCGTTCTTGTCTATATCTCTAAAGTCGGATGTTAGAGGTGAGGTCATGGCAGACGTTGATTGTGAAATGGTAGAAGTGATTGTGCTTCCATCGTCGAAGTGGACATGCCCATCGTTAAGATCAGCAGCGCCTGGCGAGTGTCCTCGAGCGGGACCATCTTCTTGGTCTGCCATATTGACCTGGCAGTTGGTTTCAATGTACGTTCATTGTTTTGTGTGGGACCATTATTGAATTTTCGAAAATTCGTAGTTTCGTAAAGTTGTCTTTGTTTATCGACGTTACAAATCGATGTCGCATACACATTCACGGCACTTGATTCAAACAAGGATATTTATTTCGTCACTCACAGCCCGTTACTGATAAGGATTCGCGATAAGAGGTCAACAAGCTTTCATTGTAACCTTCGAAATTTCTACATCATCGCAGCTTCATGCAATATAGAAGCATCTTTAGCTCACCATGAGTGAGCTATTCAATTATCTTCTTAACAATGAGCCCCAGTTTCGTCGGTAAGTTCTCTTTCACAATCCTCCCCAAGCTTTCCACAATCAACTAACCGCCGCTATCCAGAGCACGACTTGCAGCCTTATACTCTGACTTTCGGCAACAGCAGACATTAAATCCGGATGGATACCAAGCAAATATAGAAGCATGGCGAAAAGCACTGGCAAATGCGGCAAGAGCTGGAGCCATGCCGTCTCAAGGGTCGAGTCCCGATTTACTGATTTTGAGGGCGGATGACGAACTCTTGCGCGCATTAGATACGAACGAATGGGGAAGGCCTTTATCTCTGGGAGCGGTTGTGGAAGAAGCCATCGCGAAGAAGGAGTTGATGCCGCTGGGGGAGTTTATGAACGCTACCGATAGTATATACACCAGATCTTGGACTATAAAGCCTTGGGATATAGTAGCATGGGGATTGAAGCAATTTGGAATATCATTTGGAGGGAGCAAGTTGCCGGGGGGTAAATTGGTCATTGTTGGGAACGTTGAAGAAGCTGCAAAAGTATTTGCAGGGAAGAGTGTAGTAAAGACAGGGAGAGTGGGAAGGATATATTCCAGAAGGATGTTCAAGGATGAGTTTGGCAACGTGCTTGGGGAGCATACTCTTTCAGATGTCGATATGGATGCATTCTTGAAATTTCTTGCAAGAGACAAGAAGATCATAGCATATGATGGCGAAATAATCAAGCTGAAGGCACCCACAGACTCGAAAACACCAACCATAACTCAAGAAGATACTTCGATAGCATCATTGAAATCATTGATTGCTGATCTGGAGATTCAAACAAAATTATTCGCTGAAAGAGTCGACATTATGGAGCGCACGGCGAAAGAAGCCGTTGCAAAGAAGAATCGTGTATCAGCCCTAGCAGCCCTGAGGTCGAAGAAAAGTGCCGAAACCACTCTTGCAAATCGACATGCTACTTTATCACAATTAGAGGAAGTACTTTCTAAGATAGAGCAAGCAGCGGACCAGGTAGATCTTGTCCGTATTATGGAGTCTAGTACAAAGGTGTTATCAAGTCTCAATAAGGAGATTGGTGGTGTGGAGAGAGTGGACGATGTGGTTGATCAATTGAGGGAGCAAATGGGACAAGTTGATGAGGTTGGAGATATTATTGCTGAGCCTGGACAAAGTAACGTGGACGAAATCGAGGTGGATGATGAACTGGAAGCTATGGAGAAGGAAGAGGCGAGAAAGACTGAGGAGAAAGAACGTTTGGTCAAGGAGGAGAAAGAAAGAAAAGAGGCTGCAGATACAAAGCGCAAGTTGGCTGAACTGGAGGAAGTAGAACGAAAGGCGAGAGAGGCGAAGAAGGAAGAAGAAATTGTTGTTGAGAGTACACAAGGTTTACGAGGGATGTCTCTGGAACCAGAGCCAATCCCAGAGCACGCTTGATGCATTCATGTTCATTTTTTCATGTAGGTTGGATCTTCGGAAGGTATATTTAAATTTACAACGGCATTAATTGAATCGGAAATGAGTTTTTTCGGATGATATGAAAGCGAATATCAAAGGCAGCCATATTCTCTCAGAACAATAGTTGAGACATGCATCTACAACTGAATCGCTAGATTCTTCAGTCTGAAGAAAGTTTGTCCCCCGAGTACCAAGTGAGCTCCCGCGAACTCCCCTATTATAGATTTTCTTTCTCGTCTTCTATTTTGCCATTCAAGAAACGGATATTGAGTGTTGAATTTGAATCTCACTCACCAGTAGATCTAAACAGAAATGGCTGTTCCGATAGCCAGTCTTGAAAAGGATATTGAGAGAGTGCTTCAACTTATAGCGCTGGCGCCTCTGCATTCAATTTTGGATGACACCCAGAAGCACTTCACTTAGGTAGTTTGCCAGCTGTAGTTCCGCGCACGACATGATTACATCATAGAATGATTGTTATCGTCGACTGAAAATAGTAAATACATTCATCATCGTACACCTACACCTCTAGAAGCTAGAAAAGGAAATGGAAGAACTGACACACGTTTAATAGAGCAGCCACTGAGGTTTCAAATCCAAGCTCACCCTAACATGCGTGTCTCATAGCTCTACAAAACTTTACCTACCACTCACTCTATCTTGCTCTCTTCTTCACCCCTAAAAAGAATTATAGGAACTAAAATCAACAAAAGAGGTTCCACCGCCTTTGCGGTGTACGTCCTCTAGCCCACACTCAAGAATTCTTTCTTGGGAACCCATAAATTTTCTTAGGGTTTAAATGTCAAACTCCTACGAGGTGATTTGATTTGACATAGCATCTGCTATGAATAAAGGCAACGGGATAGCCACATTTGATATGGATTCAAACCATTTTTATATTTTGACCGCAGAATATCTACCTCGTAGATACTGGGTTTATTTGATCATGGAATTAAACCATGTGATAATCTCGAGAAATTCTGAATTTCCGAAAAGAACATAGGAATGTCCTATGAAATGGATCTTTTGGATTTAAACCAAGTGTCACCGGAGATCAAATCCGGAGTATCGGTGTGGAAAGTGAGGGTTTTGATGAATATAAAGGTATTAAATGAATGCTTTTGGGTGGAGGGAGAAGTGAATGGGAATTCGGGAAGGAGCGTGACTGGACTGGGGGTTGGATTGACTATTACTTGTAGTCACGGTTAGGTAATCCCACTACCGCTCGCGTCTCATCTAAAAGAGATAATTAAAGAGTAGAAAAGAATACCATAATCATTTCCACGAGGTTAAAGATGAACAATTAAAACTCTCCATATATTCATCCAATCAATATCTTGTACTACTACTATGAGACATTTCATAACTCCAAATACTATCAATGAGCTTTCAATACAGCAGCAACGCAATCTCTTCACGTCACCACAAGGAACATACAGATACATGAAAGTCTGCTCTCAGATATGCTCCAGACTTTCTCCGCGATACCCCTAGCCCCCATCGTATCTTCCAAGTCTTCTCTTCATTCTTCCAATTTTCCCTCGAGATTCCACCAGTGATGCTCAATTTTCTTCTTCATTCTATTCTTTCCGACACAATGGCTCTCTCGTCATCGCGAAGAACGATTATCAGATAGTATATACTCAACGAGCCATTTTACCTACCCCCAACCTCTCCCAACATCTCCACATACGATACTCACCGTGAATCGCTCTATAAAGAGTCACGATCGAGCAATATATATCTTGACACCCATGATCTGACAAAGATGTTTTTCCCCCCTCTTGAATCAAGAGATATTTTCTATTAGACACCTCCAATACAACCGCAAATTGCCAGAAAGGAAAATATATACCTACCGGAGTAACAAACCCCTCCTCGCCATCTTAATCCCTTAAAAAAGATTTCCACCCTTACTGAAACCCGACACCACATTTATACCTCTCTCCTCCCCTTCCCCTTCCCTTTCCCTCTCATTCCCCAAGTCCAAAGGTCTCCCTACACCATCTACAAATCCATTCGCGACCTACCTTCCCCCCAGACCCCCTTCAAAACCCCTAAAACCACGCATAAAGAAAACTGACTTCAGATAATCCTCCCCCAGTCCCAGTCGCAATTCATCTCCATGCTTCGCTAATCATAAAACCACTACCTCTCATTCATATCAACATTCCACCAGACCTCTACTTTCTACCTTTACCAAAACTCCTGCGCATGCAGACTTCTCGGAAGAAGTCGATTCAGATCTAGAGGATCGAGAACGTCCATATAGGCAGTATTTGTCAACTAAGAATACATAAAATATCTTACAGCCTTTAAGCCCATCGAATAACATCGACCCGTGACTGATTAATTAAACAATTGCAGTATATGTCCATAAAAGCGAGCTATATCTAAGTTAGTCGTAACTAATATCGATTGCTCACATATTGCTCAGGATAGTCTTTCTTCGAGGGCTTGGTAGTACGATCCAACTCGCCACAGATACGTGATGTTGTGAAACGAGGATTGAACTCCTTAGATACAGCGAGTTACAAGATTGCGAATAGATGAATCGGGGTTTGAAGTGAGAAGTCAACAAGGTGCCGAATTTCATGAAACGAAGGATTTATAAAACAGTTCAGACCAAGTGAGTATGAATTGGTTCAAGTGGGAAAATTTGCTAAAATCCTATGCTGCCAAAATAAAGACTAGATTGAGTACTGAGATTGAGTAATGCTACTTCGTAGACCCAAGTATAGTGGAAATAGGAGTTATTGAAGAGCCGCGGGTGTTACGCCTTGCGTGACCCCATGATAAGTCATTTGTACATGTGGAATTCACATAAGAAATGGTCCCGAACTTTTGGAAGATTCAGTTGAATGAGCTGTATGAATTCAAGGTGTTATACTCATTCCACGCCTCTCGTGGCTGTTAATCCGCTACCCACCGTGAAAAAAACACAAATCATGTTGCACATGGAAATGGATTGGAGAATTGGAAAGATTCGCATATTAGAAAGGGTATCTTATATATTATTTTCATCTATAATGGCTGCAACGGTCCATTCTTGTTCATTTCTGTACCTGCAACATCTTGCCGCTCTTGCGCCTGCGTTATTGGCAAGTTTTGATCATATTTTAATGATGGCGGAGCATACATTAAGTAGTCCTGTAATTCTGCCCTTTCTGCAAAACATCGTCCCGGAGGTGGTGGGCTGCTGGTTTCTGATGTTCCTGGCAGTGGAGGTATCGGGTTGTTTTTATATATTCTCTGGCGCTGAATCTCTGGCAGCAAATCTTCCTGCACTTTCTCAACATCTCCACTGAGTGCAATACCCGATGAACTTTGACTAGATACCGGCAGCACCGTTGGGGATGCTGAACAATCCGGTTCTGACGTTTTAGATGGCTTAGCTTTCGCAACTTTTTGACGAGCTTGGGCAATCAAGTCTTTGAAGCCATTTTTGTGTTCTTCTCCCCATGCCTGCGCGTCAAAATCCTTATCCTTAATATGAGCAGATAATGCGCTTGGTTGTGGTGCTCTTGAGCCCAGTGTCCTCTCCCAAGAATCGATGTCCCTCTTTAACTGCGCCGTGCTTCTCGGATTTTTCGCATCGCAATTGGCATTCCATATAGTTGTATACTCTGTTAATCTCTTCCTCATCATTTCTCTCCCCCCACCAGCAGATATTCCTAAATCTATAAGCTTTTTCTTCAAAGCCTGGTCTTTGATCAAACTGAAATTGACGACGGGTAATCGATCCGGCCGTCTGGCTGGCCGGGATGATGAAGTTGAAGGTTTCGATAAAGGACTCGTAGATTGAGTTGTGGTTTCGGATTCCGCAAGGCACCTCCCAATATGAGCTTCAACACTTTTCGCTGTCATCCGCCTATTGCATACCGGACATGCAGTAAGACCATCATCTGTGGGAAAAGGTTAGCCACTACACGTAGAATTATAAAGTACCTATATGGCCACTTACCAGGCTCAAAATCTGCATCGTTATTTCCTTCGTCGATAACTATTACTACTTCCTGTGTTGCCTCGGTACTCTCGAGTCGTCTTGTTGCCTGTCGAGTCGAAGCCCTTATTTTTTTGGTTCCTTGCTCTTCCAGTCCATCAAGATCTGATATTTCCCGCTTCCTTTTGGGAGATGCAACAAGATGTTCCACCGTAAGCTTCCTCGCAAGTTCCAGTGCCGCTGATCTAGCCCTTTGAAAAGCTTCCACCAAATCCTCGATAGCAGCATTCGGTTTCAGCCTGACTTCTTGGTCGTTCGATCTACAAGTCGGACATTTCGAGTCATTGTTGAGGCATCTTCGTATGCAAAGTGAACAGAATGTGTGCGAACAGGAAGTGATCATCGGCGTGGTGAAGAAGTCCTTACAAACTTGACATCGTAATAAAGAATCGACATCTGCGAATTGAGAAAGTGGCGTCCCCAACCAATCCGTTGAATCTGCTATATCGAAAGATTCATCCTTTGGTCCTCTAATATTCATAGCTTCTGCGATAAAAGTTTTGGTCGACTTTTTAGTGGCGATTGTCTTGCTTGTGGCATTCTTTCTTCTTGACTGAGATGACATCCTGGAAATTTCGCGTAAAGTGGTTGACAGACGCGTCGCGACTCCCAGATTATCAGTTGCCGTAACCTCGAATAAATCAGATAACAGCTTAAGCAACCTTTTGAGCAATCACAAAGCCAAATAAAATGGCGGATTTTAAAAGCTATCTTGCAGCGAGTATATTGACAGAAGATAAAGTAGTAAGTAATTGTTTGTGGGATAGTTTCACTTTAACTCAAAGTTCTTAGGTCACTTATAGACTACTTAGTCGGGTGCTCAAGGTCCATGTAAATACAGCAAAGGAGTATGTCGTTTCCAAGCTTTGTAGTGTGGCTTTCTGCTAACAATTTGACAGAATGCTGTTTGAATTTCATCGAGTACAGAATGCGAAGAAACCAGGAACGATCCATGCAACTTATCTCATTGGAGGAACAAAGAGAAAGGAAGCACCCATAGAGATTGAAGCGCAAAAGGACGGCGAAGATGATTACATGCAGAGCAGTCCATTCATCGGAAGCTCAATGGCACAGGCCGAAGAAGCTACTGGCGAAGGCTCTGTATTGAGTATAACATTGACGCGGGAGGAGGATTTGGAAAGTTGGAACCCCGTCTTTGGGAAGTCACACTTCGTAGCTAATATTCTACAGCAATACGGTCCCAGTTTGAACATATTTCCTCAATACATGTTTATAGTTTAGGGCCTCACCCATTGAAGGTACAACTCACTCTCTTTACAAAATTCTCGAAGTACTAACAACTGCTAGGAGCTCCAACTGCTGTCAGATTCGACACGAGAAATCCAAACCCTCTCCAAATCCGAAGACCCCCTCGAATCCTACCACAAATATGGAATAATCACCAATCCCAATGCCAAACGCCGTACCCGTAAAGCACCACCTATTGCAGCTGCCACACAAGCCCCTGCACCTATTAGAATGGCGACTTCGAAATCCAAACTCAATGAAGTCCAAGAGGCTCCTAAATCAACTTCGTCCTCGAAAAAGCCCGAGCCAAAATCACAACCGTCTAACGCCAAGGATTTCTTCGCCAGCAATGGAAAAGAAAAGACCAAGCCAAAGCCACAAGCAGAGTCTATGAAAGCTGGATCTGCAACTGCGCCTTCGAGTAAAGAATCAACACCCGCTCCTCCTGCAAATCTGAAGCGCGAATCAAGTAGCATTTTCAAGGCATTTGCGAGAACTCAGCCTAAGAAAGCAAAAATCGAGGATACGGAATCAAATGCAAACGATGATATAACAATGAAAGATGTCTCGGATGACGACGAGGACGACGAAGACGATACATGGATGCCAGCGCCCGTCAGCATAGATGCCAAGGCTAAGGATCTAAATTCCAGGAAAGAAACACAGGAGAGATTGAGGAGGATGATGGAAGATGACGAAGAAGAAGAAGAAGAAGCCGCACAATCTCCAGCTCCTGAAACAACCGCCGAGACAGAGGGGGAAAAAGCACCCGAGGAAGTCAGAGAAGAAGAACCCGTCGCAGCTACAAGCAATGGACGAAGAAGAGGTAGAAGAAGAGTTATGAAAAAGAGGACCGTAAAGGATGAAGATGGCTATTTAGGTAAGTTACTCACAATCTCCATCCTCCTTTCGATGTGTACAATACTAACCGAGATATTAGTAACGAAACAGGAACCAGCCTGGGAATCATTTTCGGAAGACGAGCCACCTCCAGCACCCAAATCTAAAGCAGCGCCTGTTTCCGCTTCCTCAAAAATCAAGAAGGATGCACCGAAGAAGGGACAAGGGAACATCATGGCGTTTTTTGGGAAGAAATAGTATTGCTGGGCAAATTGAGGGAGAGGTTGTCGGCCACACTTGTTAGCGAGCTGGATTGAGCATTATGGGGTTATGTTATAGCAGATGGCTTTATATCGAAATGTGTTGGTAGCAGATAAACATAATAAAACTACATCAATCTATTCGGATACAAGATACAGAAATAGTATACATTGCATTTAAATCTAAGTTTCCTTGCTAAGATATCAAATACATGTAATTGTCCACATGCTTGCAATCCCAAGCTTCGCCGCCAAGCATGATCCAGCAATACGACGAATTGCCCAGATAACCCCATGAACATAACTCCAATCATAAAATAAACATCGCATTCATACTTTTACACATGCATACTCCTCAACAACTGAAAATGTCAAGATTCGATATCATACGGATCAGCGCCCTCGCCAAACAAAAGATGGGGCTTCCGTTTTGCGAGATCGAGTATTGTTTGTGCAAAAACTGAGTTGGCCCCTTTTGATATATTAGTACCTGTATTTGTCATGTGCAATTGGTGCTATAATAGACATGAAGACAGAAATGGGGGAGAGAAAGAAGACATACATGCAAACCAACTCCTCGTGTATTCCTGTATACGATTGACATTAATACTCTCATGAATCAGGCCCAATCTACTCGCTTTCAGAACTAAGTTCAAACACTCCATAATCTCGTCATCATTATTGGTAGTCATGGCCTGTATGAGTAAAGACATCGGCCATGCATTTTCAGGACCGATATGTGGACCTCCTATACCTTTGAATGCTTTTCCTTCGAGGTAGTATGGATTCCCTTCTTTAGATAAGATCATCTTTCTAGTATTCTTGTAGATTTCGTCGTCATTTTTGCAGAAACCGAGGATTGGGAGGGCAAGGAGACTAGGCACGTTGGCATCGTCCATAAGGATTTGTCCGCCATAACCATCGACTTCGTATGCGAATACTTTACCCCATTTCTTGTGTTGTACAACAGCGTGCTGCATAATGCCGTCTTTGATACTTTGTGAGCGCTTCTCGAGAGTTTGAGCTAGATCGGTGCGTTTGGCTACTTTGAGGATCTCGGCGGTACGTTTCAATTCAACGGACATCTGGGCGTTTGCTGGAATAAAGAAACCTAAGATTGTGGTATCGTCTGAAGGGCGAAATGCGCTTCGTATTAAGCCTGTACCGTAATTCAATGGATTGCCAACACCAGACAATGGTAATGTTTCGGTTCCCTGTTCGGTTCGACGTTTGAATGTGTAAGCATTACGTTGGAAACGACCAGTCTTTGAATCAAAGCTAGATTCGGATTGTTGTTCGATAACCATAAGAAGGGTGTCTAGTGCGGTTAACCACCGCGAATTGATGAAGTCAATCGATTTAGTGTGGTTGTAGAAGGCGTTTCCTAGAGCAAGGAAATTGGCAAAGGAATCTAGCTCGTACTTGCATTCGAAGACAAAAGACGGTTCATATGTGGGGTGGACGTTGTCATCTTGTCCGTTTTGCGATGCAGCAAGCTTCGAGGGCGGAGGAGGTTGAAATGCGTTGCAATATGGCGACTGTATAACATACTCTGCTTGAGTATTGATAGCTCCCAATATTAGGTTGAAAATAGCTGGATCTTTGTTTGACAGCGGTTGATACTGTAGCAATTGGTTTGTAGAATCTCTGAGCCACTCCGCATTGATGTCTCCCGTAACCACGAATGACTGGGCACCCTGCCATTTCTTGTTGCTTTGAGCATTCCTTGCCTTCAATTCAGTATGTTTTGTGGTTCCATCGACGTGCCATCGTACAGTTGTATCGAGAGTATTGGGAAAAGCATTTTCGAACAGTCTTGCGAGGTCTTTGTTAACCATCTTGAGCGACATATCATCGATAACCTTCTCCACTAAGGGGGAGGAGAATGTTCGACATTGCTCAGCAGGTCGTTGAAAAGGCAATCCCATAGGTCCACTAGACACCGGCCCATGCCTGAAGGTCGAATATTTCTTATAATCCGGGCATGCCTTCGCATACTTATGAGGATCGTTTATTGGTTCTTGTGGTCGATATGGTGATTGAGCTATTGCGCCCAAAGCTGCAAGCCACAGGAGCCATGTTTGAAGGGGAAAATGACCCATTGTTGCTGGTTCGAAGATGATCGGGAGGTACTGTAGCTTCGTCAAGCTTTCTCAAGAAAATTGAATCCTACTTCGACATCTGAGTAAACATGGGAAGCTATTGCTTTCCGCGATGAGGGTTGTTGTGATGAATCCAGTGGGCCCAAGCAATGAATGACGTTTCGTGATCAAATCGACCTTCTTCCTTCTTTCTTTTGAATTAACTAAATATCACAAAGCTTAGAGTAGCTGATTTTGATTCCAGAATATCAATGTTAGAGCGAGGCCGAACCAGATAAGTTATCAAAAGTTGTAAGTTGATATACTCGTAGCCTTGTGACTGATGAATGGCGACCAATAGCTTGGCGGTGGGATGTTTCCGCTTCGTATCATCAGGTTAGAACTAATCGGCCACCTAAAATAAATAACCTTATATTGGTTCGTCAAAACACATATTAACTTGACAACCAGAACGACGAACACGCACGATGGACAAGCAGAAAGGAAGAATTACTGCTGGCCAAAAGAAAACCCCCCGAATTCTCTGGTTCTAGAAGTCATTGATATCAGGTGTATGTGGTCTTGATGATCGTCCCAACCTGGGTTTGTGGTCCCATGTCCAAAACCCTTCTTTTCCAGTCTCCTCTGATCATTGCAGCGATTCATCAGTACAGTGTATCTCAATCAGGCAATTTTCTGTGTCTGTCGAGGCTCATTGTACGAACATGGCACATAGACGCTTTATGCTTTGGATTCCTTGGGACATAATTACTCCGTACAGGAGCATGGTTATAGACCCACCTCTCATGGGCCAGATGAGTAACATAAATTTACAGTTTGATCAATAAATTCAGTCCTAGTAATCGTTATATTTTCTCTAGACCAGAAACTGATGTGATCGCCCCTGAATCATACATAGTATTATTGAATGATGTATTTCTAATCCACAACTATAAGCTACACACCTTGTCATATATACATTTTTCCCATCCAGCTGAGAATCATGATTTTCCTACTTGATATGACACAAGTTAAATTTTGCACTTTAAAGGGGTGATTGTTAATATCTCTTTTTATCAATTCACTGCGAAAATTAGATTGTATCTTCGTTTTAGGAGGAGCTCAAATTAGACGAAAAGTCATTACTGTCCTGTCAATCGAGATCCGCTTAATTTATACACCTATTTTTCGAGTTCGTATAAAGACACTCATTCTAGGGCATTATAACACGAAGGTCTCTTACAGGTAGTATGTTCTCCCCAAGCTGCTTTCCCGGACCCAGTGCGTTTCTCCAATGTTATATCTCTTGATCAAATCGGCCTTGCTGTAATCCGCTTTGGATTTTGCCTGTTGCACTACTGGCTTCGGAGTCGAGGTCACGCTGTGGAGTCAGCAGGTCTATGACTGGTTACACCCCGCCGCTCTCTTTCCATGCGATATTGTCGCCAAATGTAGAAGTCACACAGTGGCATGTGGTACCTGCGCCATTGTACTTGAAAGTGATTCGGTATTATATCCTCTTTTATACTTTCTATTTGAATCACACTTTTCACTAGCAAAGCCAAAAACAACTATTAAAGAAGTAAGATTTGGTAGTGTTGGCATAATGTTCCTCTTCAGATAACAAGTCTTTTTCAAATAGATAGACGAGAAATTCATACAGAGTCGGTCGCTATATCTATGCTTGACCAGAAGCCCGTCGAGTTGCTTCAAAAGTCATCAAAGCCAAATTTCTCGGTCTTCTCGCCCAATGATCTAATAATGGCGTGGGAATCGATTCTGACGGAAATGATATTACTATTAGCCTAAGAACAAAAAGCAATAATATCTGTTTCTGCTTATCTACCAAACTCCCCCCCTTAGATACCTAGCTCATCCCTCTTCAGGTTGCAGTTGATTTATTGTTCTTCGCATCTCTTGCATCTTTTCATTCGTTTACTCCAATTCTATCCCCTTATCTCGCAGAGTCATGTCAGTATAAAAGTCCTCAGAAGCTGAATCCTTCTCAGCGTTATAAGATCTGCTCCCTCGCCCAGGTTCAGAATTGCTTGTAGCTGCTTGTCATATGTGTATACTTCCGCAGTACGCTCATTTGCATTGATAAAAACATGTCGAATATGCGAATGGGTATCAATCTCTAAGAGGCAGAATCAATGTTAGACAAAACTTGCCTTCACAATAGAAAAACTCCTTACCTTTGCTTTCAAGTGAATCAATAGATGACTTCGAACAAAAGTTGAGAGTGATGTAGTTTTCAATAATGCCCCATTTGTGATACTTCCCCCCAGATAGAAATCTGTCTGCATGTTCTTTCCGTCTTCCATTGTTGCCAGATTGGAGTATTTCGATACCCCATTTCTCACTACGGTCAATGTTCTTTTGATTTATACAGCATGCTTAAGGGGTTGGACCTGGATGGACGTAATCCTATTCGATTGAGAGTTTCTACTTTCGAAGCTTGCCACTCGATCTCTGCGTCCTGGATTATACCGGCAGCGCCGTAAAGACAGACAAGCACAAATATTGGCCGCGAACTAGTGTAGCGATTCTTGAGCTCAATGGCCCAGAATTCTTCATCCTTATAAGATCCTTGAGCTTCATCAACAAGAAAATATTCCTAGCGTTCGGGTTGTGTGGACGATATTCAGCGTTATATTTTTGTGCCCAGATTGCCTTCTCCTGTGGAATTTCCTTGTATGGAAAATTATTTCGTTTATACTTGTGCTCCCAGAGAAGGTAGACAGGCTCAAGTTCTCTATCATGACAAGAACATGATATCAAGTAATTGGAGAAGCGTTGTCTTTACAACTAGAGGCGTAGCACGAATAGCCACCATACTCGTAGTTTGTGCAATTCGCAGAACTGGAGAACAAGCTCTTGTCTCTCGCAGCTAAAGGGCATCTAGAGTTCCATACACTCAGATCGTGGAGCTTCTGATTGTCCATCTCGTGACCGCAGTTGAGGCAGGCGGGAAGTAATAACTCCAAGACTCCTTGAGGGCAATCACAGTGGCGACAAGGCCAGTGAGTCTTGGTATTAGGTGGGTGATCTGGTGAATCAAATATCTAAGTTTCTTCTGGCAGGCTTATGTTGCCTAGAATCCTGATTTTGTGACATTTCTTCCGCGTTTGTCGTCTGGTGTGACGTTTTGATCGCTTGTACAAGAAAGGTCTTCGGATCGAATAGTCATTCTGATTGATCGTAATTGAATGGGACGGAAACCCCAAGAAGCAGTGAATATGCTAATTGCATTTATGTCATTCGGATGATCTATTCTATTAATATTGAGATCAAATCATGAAACGATCCTCAAATCATTAGAGAGTGTTATGTAGACGCTGATATGTAGTAGAGGAGAAGATGGAGAGTTCGAGGCATGTATGCTTACTATCAAGGAACACCACGGTTTTGGAAGGATTAGAATTTTTGAAATCTTCCGAGAAGAATCCTTGCACGGTATTAACTTTTAGAAGGGGGGCTCGAGGGGGGGTAACTTGACACACTTCGCACTCGATTTCACAGAGGATCATCAAAATATCAGATCGATCTCTGATCCAGCGATCTGTCAAAATTAAAACATTTGTTGGCACAGTTTCTCGACTCCTCAACAGAATTTATTGGTAGTTGTGTAGGATCTACCGCTCATGTGAAGCTGAACGTCTATTAACCACCCACCATCACAAACGCACCGGATCAAAGATTTCAATCTCAACACTATGATGAAGAATATCTGGGGGCATGTGAAACAAATACTATTGAATTACGTATATCAATACCAAGATGAGTATACGATGGACAAACCATGATGAGCGACTATAGAACGAGAATTATCATGTCAATATACACAAGTTATAGCATCCAACCAGTTCTGATTAAAAGCCCGTCGCCGAATAAATAAATAGGACCAACTATAGATTGCAACAAACTATAAATTGCAACATGGAAAAATAACAACAACGTAGGGAGCCTTCGAACTTACGCTGGTGTTTGATGCTCAAGTTGTATGCTGCTAGATTCTTAAGCGAATGTTAACTATAGTAGAACCTGGTTATACCGATATTGGATATACCGATTTTTTTGGACGAATTCGTCGAATTTTGGGTGATTATATCGATATTCCTTTATATAATAGATATTGGTGAACTTTTTGTCAATATTGGTATAATAAGGTTTATTTTGGTGGTAAAATTGTTCGGCAAAGTCTGAAATATCATGTTACGGGAGCTGCCTCTAGGGTCACGTGGAAGTGTCTAGAGATCTCTC